>SNQJ01S0045712.1:5893-48911 GCA_010110895.2 Picea sitchensis | reverse complement strand
TTCTGGCTGCCCAGATCTAAGTGACCCTTAGTGCTAATTCCAGACCCCCCCCCCTTGTTAAAGGCAGAACGACGGGGGGGGGTTCCAAAATGGGATCTGCAACATAGATCTGGGCGCACAAATTCTGGCCGCCCAAATTTGAGCACCCCTTAGTGATAATTTTGGACCCCCCCCTTATTAAAGGCAGAATGACCGGGGGGGGGGGTCTAAAATGGGATCTGTGTCGTAGATCTGGGCGCGCAAATTCTGGCTGCCCAGATCTGAGTGCCCTTTAGAAAAAATGTGCCCGCTCAAAACTTAGCGCAAGTGGGGTTTTCACCCATTTCTTCCTCCCTTTTCACCAATGAAGGGAAATTCATGAGGAAACACACCATTACCAAAATTAGTGATAACATCAGGCTCCATGGAGGATGGAATGCCCCCTGCGGGATGCCAATAACTCTTTTTGCAGCTCCAGTACCTTAGTGTTGGGTTGTGGAGTCATGCTCCGAGATATTATGCCGTAAAGAACCTATTGAAAATTTGAACTATTCTCTTTACAGAACAGGAAGAAAATACACATGCTCCGGAGGGAGATTATTTATGTATGAAACTATGCTAATAGATATTTACAAAGGGCTAGGTGAAAACATACTTCCACCAAATCCATTCAAACAACCTCCTAACTGAAGACTTATTTATTCTATCACTGATCAAGGGATAATGAAATGGTGACAACATCTTGGTAACAGTAATCAGTGTTCCTCCCAGTGCAGAAGGTAAGATAATGTTGGGAGGCTTCAATACAATGAAAAAAAACAACTCCATGTACTCCCTTATGGAGTCATAAAAAAGGTGACAAAACTTACTGGGCTGGTGATAGTAAGTTTGCTCTATTTCACAGCTGCTCCTATATGACCGAAGGTCTGTGGCAATCATGGATGATTGAAAATTTGATGCAGGCCGTTGATCCACTTCTCCTTGGTCTACTCCAATCACATCTACTAGCTGACAGCAAGAAGTATCTTCATGTATAACAATGGTTGGCTCATAGAATGAGTGACAAGTTTTGTGAAATTGGTAACAGTCAGCCTCATCTGTTTTGTAGCTTCTCATACAGGGATGAATATCACTAGTAGGCATAGGTAGATGAGAGACTGATAGAGGTTGATTGATCTCAGGCGGTGATGGTTTCTCACTCACAAGCTCTGTGCAAGATATAAACTGCACTTTTTTCCACTCCTTTGGTTCTTCATATCTTTCCCCAGGATCAGATCCATAGTCGTCATAAACATGATCCATGGGAAAGTTGTTCTCTTGGCTTTATGTCGGCCCAAGGTGACCAATTCCTTCAAAATAATGAGGCTCTGTTGCATGCTCCTAGGAATCCTGCACGTCCATCTCAAGATCTGATGTATAGCTGTCATACACAAGTTGGTTGCTCCCTAGATCAGTAAATTGTGATGCAGGGCTCTGCTGCTCGTCATCCAAATAATCATCAAAGGTTGGAATAACAAACACATTAAGAGTAGGATGCAAGGCCTCTTCAACTATGGAGTCTTGATTTCCATCCTCAGTAGAGCTGCCAAGAACCTCCGCTTCAGAGACTAGGAAAATCTCTGCATCTTCCCCAAGAATGGAGCAATCATGCTCTACCTTCAATTGATTTATTTCTACAAAAGGAAGCTTCCCCAACTCCATCAGCTCACACAAAGTATCTTCTTCCTCAAGGCTCCCCTCCCTATAGCTTTCCTATGATGCAGACGAATCGGGAAGAGAAAGAATTGATTTCTGATTCGAGTCATCTTCTTCATCCTCACAGTTGGCTTCTGAATTAGCTATATCTTGAGTGCAATCGTTGTATCCCTCACAACAACTATGAAAAAGTAAGTCAAAGGGATAAAACTTGTGATAGTGAGCGTTGAAAGTTGCATGAAACTGCTCCAAGGAGGAAATACTAGCAGGGGAAGGGAGTAAAACCACTCATGGGCATCTCCCTTTAACGAGAACCTGAACATCTTCATCAAGACATCCTGGTGGAAAAAGTTGTCCTCAAGCATGCATATATGAAAATTAAACAGATGCTCACCAGGATGATCATGCTCACTGCCTTTGAACCTTAGAATATAGTCATCCCATTCATTTATAGGTGACACTGGATGTGGATAGCCAGCTATGGCTGAGAAATCGAAGGGGGCAAACCACTTGGCTAGGATAGCCTCCATAGCCCTTTGATTTGTTTCCCTCAGTGGAATCACCGACAGATATCGCACAGTGGAGTCGGGAGTCACCATGGTGAGTGATAATGACTCTATTCAATGTGTCCAGCTTCACTTCACCATCTAAAATTGGATCTCTATAATGTGGCTATTTCTAGGGAGTTTCATGTGTGCTGAGGAAGCTGTGGAGTGGAACTTGTGTGTCTGCCTCTCAGGAGCCACAGTCGAAACAGTGGAGTCACCAGGTGCACAGTCACAATATTGAATGTACTAAGTTCTGATGCACCTTCAGAACCAGTAAGCTTTGTCATTCAATCCTAGGGAAAAATCATCAACTTCGTCCCTGGCAACGACACCAAAAAATGTTAGCTTTAGAAGTCACTCCTGGATTGCGGCAGGAGCAGAGCCTGATGCCAATCAGTTTTATGTCATGATTGGTATATAAAAGGGTGATTGAATGGCTGCAGACCGATAAGAATATCATTTTAACTTAGAATCTTAGGCTAGGCTATGCACAAGCAGGTGAGGTCTTGATCTAACTTCAATCAGTAAGTTGTAATAAGGGTGAGTAGGAGGAAGACTTCAGAGAGAAACTACAAAGGTCTGATGTCGGCATCAAACTTCCAACAACCCGTAGAAGAAAGAACAAACACTAAAATGTGTCAGGATGACACAATTACAGTAACACAATGATCATACCTGAATCATGGTGGCTACTGTAACAACTCACTTGAATCTTTCAATGAGCTACTCAGGGTAAGAGGAAGAAAAAGACACAGGATTTTTTTTTTAAATTGGTGAAAACATTGTCATGATAAAAAATACATCACACAACACAATCTCCCTCGACTGGATCTGCCAATTTCGAGTGTCTTAAAACAAATCTTACAGAGAGATGGAGAGAAGTTGACTTTCATTAAACAGGAGGTCTCAGATACAACTCATAACCAGAGAACAAGAAATTGTATTAAAGCTTTACAATTTGGGACCATAGCTCAACCATCAATCCCTACAAAAATGGAAAAAATTCCTACATATACTCAGACAAGATCATATGTCTCAGACACGATCACATTTGTAGTTCAATGCTTGATGTTGAGGAGCTTCTCTGTCAAGCTATGCATGCAGACATTGGGAAGCCTACCCATGCAGTCTTTTGATAGATGCAATATTTGACAGAAAGGACTGACAATCACCTCTATGCTTTTATTTTCCTGGATTTACATTTATGGAAGGAGACGATGTCTCACCTACCTTCCACATTTTCATTAACTGCTTCATCGGGATCTGAAAGGCCTTGGTCAAATATGCACCTAGGAGTCGTGGAAGACTGTTGTTGGTTGTCTGCTGCTTCATTGGATTTCTATAAGAGGACCCATCGATGAGCGTGGACGAGTATCTGATGAGGGAGGTGAAACAAGAGACGACCATGTGGACATATATGATGGATGGAAGGTGACTGGGAGAGTGCAGCGGTGGAAGGTGCATGTACTGCACCGATACAGGTCAAAGGTGGAAGACGTGGGGAAGGATGAGGTGGATGAAGGGATACATGTGTCAGGAGGCAAGAGGGATGAGAGGAAAGAGGACAAGGCACCTGGGAGAATGGGGGTGATAGGGAGCGCGAGACACATGGCAAGAGGTGAGTGGCGGGCAAATGGAAGTGGAAAGTAGAGGTGTTAAGTGGTTTAGGGGGAGGGTTCTGACAACCATTAGGAGGGCGACATGATAGGAGGGGAGCCCATTTGAAACCACTCCATTCCGGACCCACCCCCATTAAAGGCAGAATGACGGGGGGGTCCGAAATGGGATCTGTGTTGTAGATTTGGTAGCACAAATTCTAGACACCCAGATCTAAGCGCCCCTTAGTGCTAATTCCAAACCCCCCCCCAACCTTTTTAAAGGTAGAATGGCAGGGGGGGTCCGAAATGGGATCTGCACCATAGATCTAAGTGCACAAATTCTAGCTGCCCNCTAAGTGCCCCTTGGTGCTAATTATGGACCCCCCCTCCACCCCTCGCTCGTTAAAGGCAGAACGACGGGGGGTGTTTGAAATGGGATCTGTGCCATAGATCTGGGCACGCAAATTCTGGTCGCCCAAATCTGAGCACCCTTTAGAAAAAATGTGCCCTCTCAAAACTTAGCACAAGTGGGTTTTTCACCCATTTCTTCCTCCCTTTTCGCCAATGAAGGGAAATTCATGAGGAAACACACCATTACCAAAATTAGTGATAACAATTATGTTATTCTTTATCATTATTGTCGTCATCATCACCATCTTCAATTTTTTCATATGGAAATTTAGAAGCAAAATGTCCTACTCTACCACAATTAAAACATTTGAGGGATAACTTACCTTTGTATTTTCCAATTCCTTTTTTTTAGATTTCTAACAAATTGTGCTTCTTATGTATTTGATTCATGGCTAGAAAAAACATGAAATTTATGTCCTTTTGTCTTGTTTTATGCTTTGAAATCATCTTCCTTATGTACTATCTTTTCTTTTTTTGTCCTCATCTCATATGTAGTGAGAAGCCCATGTAGCTCATTCATCGTTAGTTTATCCAGATCCTTCATTTATTCAATGGAAAAGACCTTGGCATTGAATATTAATGGGAGAGACCTTAACACCTTTTACACAATAATTGGTTCTTCAACCTTCTCACTAAGTCCTCTGATGGTGCTGACAATTTCATCCACTTGAAGGAAACATGATGCAACATTTTATTCATCTTTCATTTTCAAACTCTCAAACTGTCTTCTATGAGTTTGGAGTTTTTCCTTCTTCACCTTGTCATTTCCTTCATACATGTTTTAAAGTTTGTCCCAAATATCTTTTATTGATTCACAATGCATCACCTTGACAAATTTTGATTCTGATATCCCACACAAGATAACATTCATGGATTTTGTATTATTTTCACTAGGCTTCTTCCCGACCACATCTGTTAGTGGATTTGTTCAGGTTGTATAACCAATCATGATTAATTTACAAATATGAAACCCAAGGGCCATTAGATACGTTCACATCCTTATGCTCTAGAATGCATAGTTTGTTCCATCAAACAATGGATCCCTATTTGTGGGGAAACCTTATTGACCAACCATGTGTTCTCCTGAGATATACCTTCTAGTGGTTAGACTGTTTGCTAAGGAACCTGCTCTGATACCAATTGTTAAACTTATGATTATATTCAGAGGGGGGTGATGAATCAATTAAGATAATTTTTTCTTTAATTGATAATTCATCAATCATTCATTAACTTTAAAACAATAAATGCATGTAAACTCGAATCATGATACACAAAGTTTAACGTGGAAACTTTTGCGGGAGAAAATAATAAAAACTTATCTTTATAAATGTATATACGCACCAACCTTCTGTTACAAAGCTTGTAGGCACTAACCTAATGGAGACACCAATATCCTTAGCTGAGCACCAACTTAGAAAGATATTCTGTAGTTACCAACCTACTGGAGACACCAATATTCTCAATTGAGCACTGACTCAAAAAGACTTTTGTAGGCACCAATCTCCTCAATTGAGAACCAACTCAGTAAGACTTGTATAAGAAACAACTTAATATATTCATACAAATGGTACTTTTTACTTCCCCTGCATGCTTCATACTTCATCAATTTCATAGGATCACCATACCCTTAACTTTCATTCTCCAATTCCTATCTTTGCTTCATATCCTAGACATAGATTCAAACCCTAGTCATATTTAGCCTTCATTCCCTAGCTAACCTCATAGCATCATTCCTCGAATATAATCCTAGATTGTAGCATCACAACCTTAAAACAACTCACTTTGCAACATGATAGACCTTAGACCTTCATAGCGCACCCTTAAAACTCCAAGAAAACTCCTCTTGCACACATTTAGATCCAAAGAATGCTCTAGAACTTCTCTTGCACACCTCAAATATCTTGTGTGCATCTCAGACTTGATATTCTTGCTTGGATTCTCTTCAAATATGCACATCTATCATGTATTTATAGTGTTTCTTTGCTCACTTTTAGGGTTGGCCTGTAAAGACTGTCTAGGCCGACCTAAACTTTATGGTTGGGTTGTCCAACAATTTTTTTTATATCTCCTCATTCCAAAGGAGTTAGAGGGAGTGTCATATACCACTTGAAAGGTCTCAGAATAATATTTCTAACCATATAATCGATGCTTCCATTTGAGCTAGGTATTTAGAGGAAAAATTAATTCAAATATAGGGTATCCAAACTAAGCATAAAAAATATAAAAACAATATTTCTAATAATCTCCATCTTGCAATATTTATCTTGGACATATGTAGTCTCCTCGTGTCTTTGAAATAAATGGAAACAATATTTTCAACAAAAATTATCCATGACCACTCCTCTAAATCAATATTCAAGTTTACAAATGGGGTTTTAATGGGTTTATGAAGAATAGGCCTTCTAAAGAAAGGTTTGTATGGTCTTTGATTTGAGATATGTTCTCCAATATTCCTTTTAATGTAAATTATTCCATTTCTTAAGAATTTCATCATTATTTTTAGACTATCCATGTCCATGGTATCCTTTTCCTTACCCTTTATATTTTTTTAGGTTGTGGTCTAGGAAATATGACATTCTTTTTGGGTTGAACAACCTCCCTTTTTGCAAATGCATCTTGTCTCTCTTTACAACCCAACATCTTGAAATCTACTTTTTTGTATTCTTCAAAGTTTAATGCTAGGGTATTTTTCCCTGCTCACTTGGAAAACATAGAGATAGGTGTTGGTAAAGCGTTATCATAAACTTCAGTTTGATGTTCTTATGTAGGTTTGGTTTTTGGCCTAACCCCGTAGATGACAATGGTGAATCTCTGGTTGAAGTATTTCACTCGTTCTTTAGGACCCATGACCAATGGGAAGATTTCAATCATCAAATCTCTTGTAGTAGTTTCTTGCTTGAACTTATCTGAAAATGCCTTTTGAAAATCATCCCAATTGGTGATTGATACAACTGGTAAGTGGAAGTGCCAAGTGGAGGATTTGTTTTCAAAAGTACGAGGAAAATGTCTACACACCACATCTTCATGTTGCACATTCTTCAATGTGATTTCTATAATGAACTTTTTAATATGATCCTCTAATGGACTGGAAAGATCAAGATCATACTTTTTGGTAGAAATTGTTTAGGATGTTTTAGAAGGTTGTGGATTTTCCCAGGCAATGACAAAGCATCTCAATCCAACCAAGGTTGATTGGTATTTTTTTTTGTCGGTTATTTTCCATATCTAAGAAGTTTGAATTAGTAGCTGAGTTATTTAATTTAGATTCATATTATGATTGGATTTTAGATTGCTCATTTTCTTGCAATGATGTTGCAGGAATAAGGGTTGGAGGAATTAGGTTAGTAGGTTGTGAAATTTCTTGTAGTGTTAATTCAAATAAGTCCTCCATAGTGTGAACTAAAGTATATTCCCTATTTTTTCACTATCTATGTGGTGTTTCTTATTTGAAGAAGTAAAGGAGCCATAGGTAGAGCACCAATTTGTCTGGTGTGTGCATGAGTGATATGTCTGAAAGCGTTTGGTTCTTCGTTAGATACTGTGTAAGGTATATCTATTTCAATATATTGTCTAAGGTTTTCCAAATCTTGAGGCGAATTGTTTTCAAAAGAAGTTTCAGGGCTCGGAAAATCACTTTTTGAATGTGGCTTGTTGGTATGACTTGACATACAAGATTTTCCTTCTCTTAGCACCAATTTTTCTATTGAGGGGGTTGGATTCCCAATACTCAACAACAGGGATTAAACCTAAGGAAGAGGCCCAATTAGACTCTTTCCTATTTAACGTGGAATAATTGTCTGAATTTATGGCCCAATATCATTTTGATGAGAATTAATGTAAGGTTTGATTTTTCTTTTATATTTTATATTTTTAAATTTTTTTGTGAATTGGTAAATGAGAAAAAAGTGAAATTAATACTTAATGAGGGAGAAAAATGAAATTGCTATGAGAATTAACTTCAAAACAACAAATGAAAAATTCATTGTAATTCACTAACTAATTTTATAGGAAAAACAAATTAACAATTAAACTTTTCAAGAAAATAATTTATAATTAACACTGAAAGAAAATTCAAATTCTAATGAAAAATAATGAAAAAATAACTATTTGACTTTTAAGATATGTATAAGTAATTCTACTTAAAAAAAAATTGAAACAAATAACATGCTTTCTAGAACAAAAATTAACAAGAAAGAAAAATTAAACCAAAATAAAAAAAAAATCATTAAAACTTAGCTAAAAGAAATATTTTTCAAAAATTTCAATATTGAATCAAGATAACTTAGAAAATACTAGGAAATTCTAACTAGACATATGAGAAAACAATTAAACAACAAAGTAATCCACAAATTGAGTTGTTTCATTGATCTCCTCTTCGCAAAACGCAAAAGAATGGATTCTAAATTAAGGATGGTAAATGAAATAATTCAAATACAATCATCATCAACCATTTCTCTAAAGCCAAAAATATTGTACATATCATTTCATTATAATATTTATAGGTTATTAAAACTACTTTTTAAACTTAACCCTTAGGTGAACTTTGGGTTAAGTCTTTATCTACCTTTTGATCATATTTTTCCCATTTAAGAAAAAGTTAAGAAAATTTCATTACATGAATTAACATGGAAAAAACATGGTGTTTTTGGGGTGCTCTCAAAATGAGAAGTTATGTAGTGAACCTTTTAACATATTTCAAAGGAATATGTTATGTAGTGAACCTTTTAACATATTTCAAAGGAATACTTTAATTGAGTTACTTTTCAAACTTCATTTATCAAGTATTTCTAGAGATGTCCTTTTTCTAAAGTTGATATACTTTTGATTTCTTGTTCATGCTTTTATGTTTCTTCTTCAAATTTATTCAAAATGTGACCAGATGAAAGAAATCTCTTTTTGTCTAGAGGACCAAAAAAAAAGGGTAATTTCCACTATGAAGTGGTATTTCCAATAAAATTCCATATTTTAATGAAAGCTATCCATTCCTCCTTGATTCTCTTACGAGACTCATGGGAAAATTTCCCCCAATAGTTTATGTCCTACTCCATTTTATATAACTTAGATTTGTTTAGCATTCTAATATGATGTTCCTCATTCCCTCTGTTTGATAAAGTTCAATTGATCCTGAACTTTTCTGTGTTGCTTCTTCCATATCAAATTTTCCTTGTATAGGATGGATAACTGCATACTCAGTGCCCATAATTTGAATTCGTTTGTAATGAAATATATTTTAATCTGGATATTTATTTCATATTCTTCGAGAACTTGTTTTACAAAATTTAACACTAGTACTTGTGATGTCTTATAGTATTTTACCTTGTTTTTCAACAATGATGTTTTTTTTTCTAAATTTTGAATCTCTACTTTATTTCACTTGACTTTATCTATTGTGTCATGAGAGATAAAAAATACAACAAAAAAATATCACTCATCCTCGCTCTTTTAGTGTTGATGACATGTTCTTCTATAATACACAAAATTGTAGTGTCCAAGTCAATATTTTTCCTCTTTTGAGTTTGTTTCCTTGTCTTGTATGCAACTAACTCAAGATTGGATACTTCTTCAAGTGGGTCAAGAATATTGTAATCACCCCATGATAATGTGTTCTCCATACTGCCAAGGGTAATAACCTGCTCCATAGCCACCTCTTTACCTTTTTCTAGACCTGAATTTGGAATTACCGCATCTTGGAGTCTGTTTATTTCTGCAATCGCTCTTTCTTCCTTTTATTCTTTCCCTTGAGTATGTATATTTATTCTAAGGCACTAATGAGTTCTTCTTCAAGATTCACATCCCCATCAATGTATTCTTCTTCTTATTCTTCTGATTTTTCTTTCTGATTGTATTCATTTTCTTCATCTGTAGAATTTGTATCTTTGTCTATAAAGAGAAACTCTTGTTTGTCAATATCATAAACATATCCATCACTTTCTTCGTATGAGCTATTGTCCTCTCTAGAGTAAAAAGTCTTATTCTTAGTATATTTTTCCCTTTTGTGTCTATAAGGTTTTCTTTTATTATTATGTTCTTATTTATCATTGTCGTTGTCATCATCGTTGTCTTCCCTTTTTTCATATAGAAATTTAGCAGCAAAATGTCCTACTCTACCACAATTAAAACATTTGAAGGGTAGCTTACCTTTGTATTTTCCAAATCCTCTTTTTAGCTTTCTCACAAATTATGCTTCTTATGTATCTGATTCATGGATAGAACAAACACATAATTTATGTCCTTTTGTCTTGTTTTATGCTTTGAAATCTTCTTCCTTATGTACTCGCTTTTCGTTTTTTTTCCTCATCTCATATGCAGTGAGAATCCCATGTAGCTCATCCATCATTAGTTTCTATAGATCCTTCATTTATTCAATGGTAGAGACCTTGTTATCAAATATTAAGGGGAGAGACCTTAACACCTTTTACACAATCATTGGTTCTTCAAATTTCTCACCACGTCCTCTGATGGTGTTGAAAATTTCATCCACTTAAAGGAAACAAGATGCAACATTTTCTTCATCTTTCATTTTCAAACTCTCAAACTGTCTTCTATGAGTTTGAAGCTTTTCGTTATTCACCTTGTCATCGCCGTCATAGATGTTTTGAATTTTGTCCCAAATATATTTTGTTGATTCACAATGCATCACCTTGAAAAATTATGATTTTGATATCTGATCCAGATGGATGTCGGTGGCCTCCCACCTATTCCAACTGGCTCATTTTGGCAGTTTGTTTTCTAGTTTTTGATTCTCGAACTTCCGAGGGTGTTTTGAGGCCCTAAACAACGTTTTTAGGGCTCGTCACAATTTAGATTATAGATGATGTCAAAGTTTGATGACAACATATGTAGTCCTTGAATAAACCTTTCCAATGAGATATCGTGCACCTAAAACGATGATCATATGCAAAAGTTATGACCCCGGGAAGTTGATGTACTAACTTACCCCAACGGGGCCTACATGACTTTTGGCGCTTCATCTCCTAGGGTTAGGTTTTTGGATGTCTAGGGTTTTTTCATTATTGTTTATTGTAAAAAATCTTGGAGAGCCTCATTGTAAAAGTCTTCTTGTGAATGAGCACATCCGCCAACATGTTCAGGATATTTTACAGAATTTCGATGCCAAGTACAAGCAGCGCCATGATCAACACTTGGTGCCACATAAGTTTCATGTGGGAGAAAGTTTGGTTGCACTTGCAGAAATAAGGCCTTATAGGGGCCCATCGGAAACTCTGCCCACTCCGTTATGGACCTTACACCATCACCAAGGATGTGGGTGATAATGCTTTTGAGCTGAACATTCCCCCTTTTCTTGGCCTGCACCCAGTGTTCTGCGTGGATCTCCTTCGTCCATATTTCCCACCATTATTGGACACCTCAGAGATAACAAAACAATTGAAACCAACAGAGCCCAACCCCAACTGCATGCAATAGGAATCAGTGATCATATTGTGTACACATAGGTCAAAGGTACTCGACAACAAAGGATCCAACTTCATCGAGTTGTCAAATTAGAGAAACTCCTGCACGAAGGCAAGTGGATCATTCGAGGCCAAAGTCAACATAAATTTCCTCATCTGATGGGAGAACTCAACAAAATGGATACCATTGCTTCCCAAGGGGGGACGATTGATCCAGATGGATTTTGGTATCCTCCCACCTATTCAAACAAGCTCATTTTGGCAGTTTTTCAATTTGGCTATTTTTTTCTAGTTTTTGGGTCTCGAACTTTCGGGGTTGTTTTGAGGCCCTAATCAACGTTTTTAGGGCTCGTCACAGTGAAACTATATATGAAAACAAATTCCAATGGGAAAATGTGTAGTCCTCGGATAGAAATTTCCAACGGGCTATCGCACGCCTAAAACAAAGATCGTATGCAAAATTTACAACCCTGAGAAGTTGATGTACTAACTTACCCCAACGGGGCCCACATGACTTTTTGCGCTTCATCTCCTAGGGTTAGGTTTTTGTATGTATAGGGTTTTGTAATTCTTGTTTATTGTAAAAATGATTGGAGAGCCTCATTGTAACACTCTTCTTGCGAATGAGCGCAACCGTCACATCTCTTCTCAAAGATATGCCGCCACCATTCTAGCAAGCTTGTTTTTAGTCTGCATTTTACAGTTTCAACATATTTCCTTATTGAATATCAGTCATTTTTACTGTATCTTTGTTATTGTTCCTTGTGTTTCTGTGTTAATAATAATAATAATAATCTTTATTCATTTCATTATGCTCATAAAATCTGGATCAATATCCCACACAAGATAACATTCATGGCTTTTTTATTATTTTCACTAGGGTTCTTCTCAACCACATATGTTAGTGGATTTGTTTGGGATGTATAACTAGTCATGATTGATTTCCAAATATGAAACCCAAGGGACATTAGATATGTTCGCATCCTTATGATTTAGAATGCATAGTTTGTTCTGTCAAACAATAAATCCCTATTTGTGGGGAAACCTTATTGATCGACCATGTGTTCTCCTGAGATATACCTTTCAGTGGTTAGACTATTTTTTAAGGAACCTTCTCTCATACCAATTGTTAAACTTATGATTATATTAAGAGGGGGAGGATGAATCAATACAAGATAATTTTTTCTTTAATTGTTAATTCATCAATCATTCATTAACTTTAAAACAATAAATGTAGGCAAACTCAAATCATGATACACAAACTTTAATGTGGAAACCTTTGCAGGAGAAAATGATAAAAACTTATCTTTATAAATGTATATACCACCAACCTAATGGAGACACCAATGTCCTTAGATGAGCACCAACTTAGAAATATATTTTGTAGGAACCAAGCTACTAGAGACACCAATATCTTGAACTGAGCATCGACTCAACAAGACTCATGTAGGCACAAATCTCCTCAAATGAGCACAAACTCAGTAAGACTAGTATTAGAACCAACTTAATATATTCATACACATGGTACTTCTGAATTCACCTGCATGCTTCATAATTCATGTATTTCATAGAATCATAATACCCTTAACTTTAATTCTCCAATTGTTAGGGACCTAACCCCTCATGTAGGTAGAATAATATATTCCGATATAATAAAGGTCAATATTAATAAGGCCTAGCAATAAGGAAGAATAATTCCAATGTAAGAAGACCTAATAGAAGCTTTCGCTTCTAGAAGGATATTCCTCTAGATGGTTCATTTGATAGACATATTTAGTATAAATAGGAGTCGAGGGTATGAGAACTTTTGTTTTGGATATTATTGTAATAGAGCTCTACTCTGTTGGAGGTTTCCCCCTTGAAGAGGCAAGTGACCATTGCTCTCAGTAATCAAAGTGCCCTTTCTGGTGTTATTATGGTTTTGGTATTATTGTGGTGTTGTTCTGGTTATATTGTTGTTCATCTGCCATTTATAGCATTTTTATTTCTGTTCTACATACGTTTTATATCTGGAATATTACAAGTGGTATCAGAGCACTTTCCTTGGCAGAAAATTGTGGATTAATTTTTTTTCAGGGTAGAGACGTATTACGATGTCTTTAAGCTTCAAAGATTTGTCGTTACACGCATAAACCCTCAGTCGGGGATTCATACACGCAGAAAATACAAGTGGTACTTAAGCACACATCTATTGGCCACCCTTGTAACCCCTTTTGGTACCCCTTCGAGTGGTAGCACATCAGACAACACATGTTTACGGATCGAACTAGATTTCATGAATCCCTCTTTAGATAAGTCGATCAGTCGCCTGACTACTATAGTGCCACCGAGAACAACACTAAGGAAGATACTCTCTAGTACCTAGGTAGTCGGGTAGTACGGCTAAGGGCACGGTCTAGCCTCCTTAGTTGGTGCCCTGAGATATTAGGCTCAGTACTATTGTTGGACCCCGCATGTATAGAGAACTATAACACATGGAAAACCCTTGTCTGTAGAACCCTTGAATACCTAACCTTTGGGGATGGAAACAAAAAACAAAACAGACAAGATCTATTTATGCGCAACTTTGTCTGCTGCATTCGATTTTCCAAATCACTACACATTTCTTCTTGATTAAGTGTTGGGCCCGAGATATGATCACTTTTATGATGGTTATTATACACTTTTACCGCATGTACATATGTGTTTTTCATCTTTTGAAGGAGCTTTTTGAATAATTTTTTCATTAAAACGGTATGATCGACATAAGGTACGTATGATTCATGTTTAATGATTGTATAGAGTATAATTCATCATGTTTTTACATTTCCAAGGATCTGATTCACGTTTTTGATGTTACAGGGCAAAAACGCACCACGTTTCTACTTCCGACACTTGATCCGACACTTGATCCGACACTCCTTCTAGCACTCGGTCCGATACCCGATCTGACACTCTGTCCAGCACTGCGTATTGCACAAAAATAGAGGGCGACTTGAAGGTTATGGTATTGGAAGCCAGTGATGGGCAAATCGGGAACATGGGTTGTGTTTATGCTTGCCCCCTCTAGCTATTGAGCTCCTGAAAACTCAGTTTTGGTTGTTCAACTAAGCGATTATTGGCTCGCTATGTTTTAGCAGTTAGGGCATCATTTATTGTAATTTACCGAATTTAGAAGTGGTTCGACCCTCCTGTGGTCGACCACTTGGTCTGTAAGCTTATAAATACCACTAGGATGGTCATATAGTTGTTAAGCAGTAGAAACATCAATGTGATAGATATAAACATGATTTTACTCCATTTTGATATTTTACATTGCCAGATTATACAAGAACCATGTTTTTGAGTTTTCATGGTGAATTCAAATTATTGAGTTCGTGGTGTGCTTTTAGAAAGTGACCACGACTTGCTGGGGGGGGCACCAACAACATGGTAACTGTTCTTTGTGCTATTTATGCATTTTATAGTTTAGTTGTTCTCTTTATTTCCTATACATGCATTTTTATTGTGTTAATTAGTTTGTTGTTGTAGTTTAAATTCTTTGACTCTCTTTTGCGGGTTAGTATGATGGATTGTGTTAGCATGCATTGATCTTGTAGTTAGGAATAGATTTGCAAATCCCTATACTAATCCCATGCACCATTAGATATCAAATTATGCTTTCTTTTATGATTTTAAAGTCAAGTTTAAAACAAAGTTTTAATTATACTAGAACAACATTTTTATTTGGGTTCTCTTTGACAAGGATTTGATGGATGGATAGAGTTAATTCCAGTTTTTCATTATAGATTGCTTATCTCATTTTTATATAGATCTTGTTTAATTAGTTGTTGATTAATGTAGTTGTCAGCTTTCTTTTAATGTCAGATTTTAATTTCCATTCTTAAGAACTTTCTTATTGTAGTTTGAATTGTTAGAATAGATCTAGCATAGTTTCATTTCATTTTATTTCTTTCCTAGAGTTAAATTGCAATTTTATTTCTTAGTTAATGATTGAGTTTAAGTATGAATTTTGATTTTGTAGTATAGAAGTATAATGATGATCTCTTTATGTTGTTGATGGTTTATACATGAATATGCAAGGTATTTAACATTGCTTTTGTCATGGCTAAACTCTCCTTGGATTGTTTAATCCATACCTTTCACTTTGCTATTGAGATCAGTGTTGAGCTTATACCACTTGCGTTATCTTTTGTTGTCAAGTGCCATCGAGATATTATAAGACATCGAAGACACTCACACAACCACCAACATTATATTTGAGTTTTCTCATAGGTTAAAAGATAGTTTCTTGTTTTTGTAGATTAGAAGATATAGTTTCTTGCTTTCATAGTTTAGAAGATATTTTTATTGTTGTTGTAGGGTAGACAGTCTTTGCTTTGATAGATCAGATAGTAGTTTTCTTATCATAGGTTCAATATTAGTTGTTAGTCCTTCTTTCTTTCAATTAAATAGTTTTCCTTTCATGAATTAGAAATAGTTTTTAATTAAGAATCTAGTCCACTTGCCTCTTAGGCTATATAGTTGTTCAATGAGAAGTTTTCATTTGATCATTTGCAGTAGAAGTTGTCTTAGAGTAGTTAGTTGTCTTTTGCTTAGTTGTCTATTTGCTTTAATAGGTTAGCTAGTTGGTTTGCTTAGTTGTCTATTTGCTTTAATAGGTTAGTTAGTTGTATTTGCTTGCTTGTTTACTTTCTTTCGTAGGTTAGTTAGGTGTCTTTTCTTGCTTGTTTATTTATTTTCTTTCATAGGGTAGTTACTCATTGAATATAGGTTGGAAAGTTAAAATAGTTTGCTTTTGTCATTTGCTTATTGATATGCTTAGATAGTTGAGTTTGCTTATTGTTATGAACTAGTTTGCTTCAAGTAGGGTTTTTACTTGTTTTCTTAGAACTATACATCGATCCTTGGCCCAAAAGTACTTAGGTTACCTAGTTTCAAGTTGCTTAGTAGGGTTTTCTCATTAGATAGTTTTTCTTGAGTAGATTAGCCTTAGATAGATACCTTCACTAGTTAGACTATACTCCTACCAGCCCTTCTGCCTTTGGCATATATTGTTCTACAACTCTAAGTTTACTTACCCCGGGTTGACAATTTAATTAAGGGGTTTTACTGTGTTTTTAGTGCATATATAACACCCATCATTTTTGGTGTCGTTGTCGGGGAGTTGTCTTAAGGTAAGAAGTAGTTAGGAAATATATCATCCTTAGACCTTAGCATTATCTTGGTGGCGGGGAGCTTTAAGATGAGAGGTAAGAACCTATGCATCCGCTATAGCAGGTTCCCCCAAACCCAATGGTAGTTTTTTCTTTTGGTTTTTGTTTTCTTTCATGAATAGACCTAGAAACCAAATGGTAGCTTTTTATTTTGTTTTTGCTTTCTTTCATGAATAGGCCTAGAGACCCATAAGGTATATACATTAAATCAAAATCAGACCTTTCAACCAAGGTTCCTTTCGATCTCTTTGGGGGAAGGAATGTTCCTCTTATAAAATCCGCAGACCGATACCGAAAAACAGGAGCTAGCTCAACTCAAGGAGATAAAATAGTCTTTGAAGAAGATAACACAGGGAGCACTATAAAATAAGAAATTGAAGCATCAATCATATTAGGAAAGGAGGAAATACCACTCGAGTCTTCCACAGAACCAAACAATACAATCTTTTCTTGTACACCACCACCATGGGACCCTAATTTTAAGGACATCATAGGCCCTGGACAGGTGAATATTTTGTTTGGTAGTTCAACCAATGTAATCATCTCTCAGATTGACACAGAAAATATGGCACCAATAGTCTCAACCAGCTCGAGTAGAGTCCCAGACATCCAATCCATAGGAAGACCTTTCCATCAAAGGGAAACCTTGTTTCTTTCAAATATAAAACCACCTAGGTACTCTCTTTTTGGAAATCAATCCAATATGGATGATCAAGAAGACCATAACAATGTAATACATGGGGAGGAAGAAGAAACTGGAAACAAAACCGAAACTATCTTCGGGTTTCCGATTTTGGACACCACTCCAAATGTCAACATGAAGAATATTCCTCTCTCAGCACTGCCTACCTTTTACGGTAAAAATAGTGAATATTCATACACCTTCCTATTTGAATTTGACATCTTGTGTAGGAGCTACAACTACATACAAGATTCCCAGAAATTAAAACTCTTTCCTTCCACCCTCAAAGACTCTGCACTAAGATGGTTCATGGGGTTGGGAGAATCATAAAGAAATAGGTCTTGGGAAGCCATGAAAGACATCTTTCTTAAAGAGGTAGGCCTCTTGCCAAGACCAGAGTCTCGTAATGGCATCAAATCCAACAATTAGAGGCGAGGGCCCTCAAAGATTATGGGAAGGATTTAGTTATATCTCCGAAGTCAAGCCACCATGTACTCCCAGAGGATGCAATTGGGGCTCTTTTCCTTAAGGGAATTTTAGAAGAATATCTAGCGATGCTTAGCAGTGGCATCGGGTGACATCTCATAAACCATCTATTTAGGAAATATGTAGAGTAATAGTAAAAATTACTTAAGGTAGAGCCAAGCAGAATGTTTGGAACCCTTACAATAGAAACTTAAAACCAATTAGTTGAAGTGGTATCACAAGAGCAGAGATAGGGAACTTCTTAGAACTTCTGAGCAGGATATCTTAAGCACAATAGGTTCCCAGGTGGACACCTAAAGATAAAAAAGAAGCAGGAGGAGAAAAAATGCAACAATGACATATATTTCCCAAGATGCGGGAGGAGAAGCATTCCTCAAGGGAATGCCGATTAGATAACATTTCAGTTTGTGGCTTACGTATAGAAGACCATGTGGCTAAAAAATGTCCAACATTGCCCGGTTTATTAGCCATCGGTAGGAGTGGAGATCCTGGGCAGTCTTCTTATGCACCTAGGAGGCCATGGTAGCCTAGGAATCAACCCACATTCCTGGATCTACAGTCTCAAGTTTTACCCTATTATCAACAACAACAAGCGTGGAACTCACCGAGGGTTGGAAAAACTGGTCTACTCAATACCAACATCCTTGTTTTCAAGGATGGAGAGGAGAACATAACAAGGGAAACCCTTAAGTCCCACCTATCCCTATGTCCAACCATCCTTATCCTCAGTTCCACCAAACACCCATGGCAACTTTTGTTAGGTTTTGTTCCACCACCTTTTACCTCCTATTCCACAACAATATGATAATGCAATCTCCCTAAGACCGACACTATTACCCGTACTGACCGGTGTTGAATCCCAATAATAAGCCCTCAACCTCTTCACAATGTTGAGACTCTGGACCTTCTGGAGCATATGTTATCACTCCTGATTGTTCCATTACAGGAAATTTGACTAAGATCGGGAAAGGATTAAGGAGAGAGGCAAAGACCTTGATGGTCATCAAGGGAAGAAGAAGAGAAGAAGAAGAAACCACCAAACAACCCATGGATGACACTAAATGGGAAGATGTTATTATCCCGAATAACATCAAGGCAAGCTTCCCCAAAATGAACCTTCACAAATTGAGAAGGTCCCTCCTTATCGGACCGATTAGTGATCGAGAAACCTACCACTCGACAGGAATTTGACATTTTGAATGAATTGAAAAATATTTGAGTCAAGATTCCTCTACTTGAAGCCATTAAAGACATTCCAATCTACAGTACGGTAGTCAAATAATTGTGTATCAAGAGCGGTGGGAGGCTTAAAAGGACCCTCCTATAGTATATTTGGTAGGAGGACTTTCTGAGTATATATCAGAGAAGTCGAAGCTAGAAAAATATGGGAATCAAGGAAACCTATAGTGACTATAACTATTAATGAGGTCTCCATCGAAAACACTCTCTAGACCTAGGGAAGTCATTAATTTTATGGCTGACTACTACCTTGGAAAAATTCTGAGTTACAACCCATAAGCCACAGGCCACAAGCATTTTGGAATTAGCAAATAAGACCGGGCTATACTTGAATAGATTTTAGATGATATCATGGTTACTTTAGCCTCATGGGAGTACCCCATAGATTTTTCTCATCATTCATTCAAAGGATCCTACAAAAGGCCATCCCGTTATTTTGGGAAGACCTTGGTTAGCCACAACAAATGCATTTATTAGTTGTAGAGAAGGAGAAATGACCATCTCAAATGGAGTCTCTCTATCCGGAAGCTCACCATTTACCCTCCAACTCAACCTATTATGGAGAACCTATGGTGGCTAGAATGTCCATACGAGAATGAGGAATAGGAAGAACCCGTATTTCCAACTGACCATGCATGGGCGCCGAGGAGGAAGCCTAGCAGAAAATGTGCTAAACTAGTTTATTTTTGTTATCACATGCGTGGATTTTCCATAGTCTTTTCATCAATTTGAGTACATGTTTGGGAAATAATCTTCCAAGAACAATTAAGATCCATCCATATTATCTTTGGCATATTTTATTTTTTCAAGATTGATGAACTTACCATGCCTTATAATATTATACCCCTCTTGAGATTAGTCCAGGGAAATGCTTACATATAAAATCCGGGCTAGATGCAAACCAACAAAAAAAATTAGTAAATATCATAAAAACAATGGGAGAATTTTCAGAATACCTTGACATGAAGGGTATACACCCTGACATATGCATCCATCACATATATATACCTAGGGGGAAGTAAAACATGTTAGGAAAACCCAGGAGAGGTTAACTCTTAGTATATAGTCAAGGAAGAGAGATCAAAAGTTGTTAAAATGTGGTTATCTATCCCATATTAAATGATGAAGTGGGTATCCCGCTTGTATGGTGGTTCCAAATAAAGGTAGTAGAAATGGAATTTGTGTTGATTTCCGAGAAATCAACAAATCCACTACGAAAGACTACTTTCTTCTTCCTTTCATTGACCAAGTTCTAGATACCTTGTCGAGAAAGAAGTAATTTTCATTTCTAGATGGGTACAATGGGTAAAATCAGATTCTTATAGCACCCGAGGATTAGGACAAGATTACCTTTACTTTTCCTTGGGGCATGTATGCCTATAGGGTCTTACCATTGGGGTTGTGTAATGCTCACATACCACATTTCATTGAGCAGTATTAGGGATATTTTGCGATCTTATTCATGATTGTGTGGAGGTCTACATGGACAGATTCACGGTCTATGGAAACACTTACCATGAATCCTTAGACAACTTAGAAAAAGTCCTCATTAGATTCTAGGAAATGAACCTATCCCTATGTCATGAAAAATGAAAATGTTGTTAATTGAAGGAGTGGTTCTAGGACATCTTGTTTCATCTAAAGGGATAAAATTCAATCCTGCAAAGATTGAGTTCATTGATTGAACTTCCACCCCAAAAGACTCAAGAAGAGGTGAGAATCTTTCTTGGACATGCCGGATGTGCAATGATTTATTGAAAATTTTACAAATATTGTTGCACCTATGTTTGGATTCTTGGAGTAAAAGATGTTGATTTTTGGGTAGGCGGGTGTCAAGCGCCTTAAAACCACGAAAATCTAAGCTATCCAAGTGGCACCGGTTCTTAGAGGGCCCAATTGGATCTCCCATTTCATATATTCAGCGATGCCTCGACTGCCTTATTAGGAGTGGTATTAGGGCAGAAAGAAGACAAGTATCCCTATGCCATTTATTTTGTAACGAACTTGTCCCTGCCCGGATGCAGTTGTCGAGAAAATTATTGGCGGGTTATTCATGCTATTAACAAGTTCGTCATTACATTACACGAGGTTATGAAGTATTTGTACATCACAGATCATTCCACCATTAGGTTGCTCATGAATAAACCTATAACTAATGGCGAGGTGAGCTAGGTGGATTTTGTTATTGCAAAAATTTAATATTACTGTGCTTGAATGACCTGGAAGGATAATGTAGTAGTTGACTGTTCCCGAATAAAAAATAGGGATTATGAATATCTGGTAGATGATAGTTTCCCGGATAATACCTCTTTTCCCTTTTCATCAATACCCCATGGTTTTGAGATATGGAAAACTATCCGGCCACTAGGAAATTACCGTCTCATTTGTCACCTGTGAAAAGCGGACGATGTGCAGATTGCTAATTACTCTTGGGTTGGTCCTGAACTTTTTTGCATAGGTCCTAATTTGATTATAAGTAGATGTTTTACGAGAGGTGAGGTACTGCACGAGAAATACTCTGAAGTTGTCATGATGGACCATGTGGTGAGTCATTTTTACGACAAATGTACAACATATAAGGTGTTACATTTGGGTTACTATTGACCTAGCATTTTCGGAGAATGGCCAGAGTATGGCGAGAAGTTGTGATAGTTTCCAAATGATAGGAAGACCTATGTCAGTCGATGAAATTATTTTGTGTGCCCAAGTTATGATAGATTCCTTTGAAAATGGGCCCTCGACTTTGTAAGACCAATTTCACCAATGTCTCATAAGAAAAAATATATTTTGGTTTATACAAATTATGTCACCAAATGTGTGTGAAAAAACCCTAATGAGTTTTGCAGAGAAATCTATTGTCAAATTTATCTATGAAGACGTATTTACCCGCTTCGGTGTCCCTCGTGAAATTTTATGGAAACGAGGCATAAATTCACTTCCAAGATGAAGAGATGGCCAGAGAAATATGGGATCAAACGGTAAAATCTTCTCCCATACCACTCCTAAGTCAATGGTTGGGTAGAATCCACAAACAAAGTTCTAGAAGCCATCTTATTATCTTGTTTAGTTACATCCACCCGAAGTTATGGGATGATAGGCTCTAGAGGCTTTGTGGGTATAGGACCTACCTAGAGGAGACCTGCTTGGCATACCCTTATGATCCTGAGTGTATGGGAAACAAGTACTTTACCAATAGAATTCCAAGTAAGGACCTTCCATATTGCCGCGGAATTAGGATTGAACCTAAAGGGCTCCGAAAAGCGATCCCTACAATTGAATGAGTTGGATGAGATCGGGCAAGATGCTATCTAACGAACAATGTTAGTTCAAAACCGGAGGAGCAAGTGGCGTGACAAGTTTATCAAGAAGAAACACTTCCAACATGTTGATTGGGATGCATTTGTTTGATTCTTGACTCAAAACCTTCAAAGGAAAACTTACCACCCGGTGGTTGGGTATACAGTGAACACTATTATATGACAATGGAGCTATAAAGATTAAAACAATTGACGATGTACAAGTATCCTTTGTGGTAAATGGATATCGACTTGAATTTTATCATAAGCCCATTTCTAGAGAGGGTTTTCTATAGGTCATGTCAGCTGATAAGGCATTGGACTTAGTAGATTGGGAAGTCCCCCTTGTTCTTGAAATTTTTTATGAGTTTCCTATTGTATATATGTAAATGGTTTTTTTGTTAATAAGGCAATTATAAGAGGTTTCTGTAAGTAATTATTTCACCAGGGGTACACAGTTTCAAGGATCTTTCTTACAAAATTGTTACACTTGAACTGTTAATAAAACTAAGCATCAATTGAATAATTATTTGTTGTAATTAGCCATGTTTTGCAAGAATTCTCATTTCTAGGCATTCTAAAAGCGGTTTCTCTTGAAACTCTTCACCCTTGTATAAGGAAGTGATACCATAACTAATAAGCCCTAAGAGGTCTCTGACATTTTCCAAGAAACTTGAGTAAAGCTGAGTCAAGTCTTTATTGAAAAGTAACAAGGAGGTCTAATTAGCGGTTGGCCATGGAAACATCCTGGCCAACTACAAAGAAAAGAAAGTAAGTTAGTAGAGATACCTTTACGTTGTTCTTTCTCAATGTATGTTTCATCCACTACACACTAAATAGATTGATTATATCATATATCTTTTAGATGAGTCCGTCTACTTAAATTTTATACATTAGGACAATCATTAAGTAATATAACGAAAATTCATTCTCTAGCATAAATACCATCCCAATTAAAATGAAAAAATAAAATTGTTGTTTTAGGGGTTGTTCCCCATCTTCTTGCATAAAACAGTATTATGCTAAAATCTTAAAATATGGAGGACCAACCTCTGAGGGTTTAAGAGTCTAACCGATCAAGATCTTGAAACGGTCACGCTTGCTGAGTATGAATCACATTGGGTATGACTAAGGTAAACCGAGATGCTTGAACATGCTGGCGGCAACAAGGCATTCTACCTAGTGAGGATGGTAGCGACAAAATAAATAATAAATTTAAACTTGTCTTGATGCAGTAGTTGCGGACAAAGATGACATGAAATATGTGTGGTTAAGCTAGGGTTAATGAATCTCATACACTTGCCATTTGGAAATAACTCTAAGACTATGTTGAAACTCTCTTTCCTATCTCTTCTTATCTATATATAGGATCTGTTATCCTATAGTTGTTGAAACGGGATAAAGTCAAATGAGAGGGGGCTGAATTAGTTGTATAAAATTTATTTCATTTGATAAGAAGATTAATAATAATGGGCAAATCACATAAATAAAATAGTGACACGGTGATTTTTCATGAGAGCCAAAGGGAAAACCTCTTATTCTTATGAATGAAAGGTAATCTCCAACTCCCTCTTTACATTCTTATTTTATCCTGAGCTCAATATGAGGCTGCTACCTTTGTTTCTTCAGCACCTACTGAATGGAGCTACAACTCCCATATGTACAAGCACCAACATGTACAAGAGACTTTTACAGTCTGCTTGCTACCACCCTGGAATCCTTGTTTGTCACTAAGAACCTGCAAACCAGCTCTTTATCTTCTCTATCAAATGTTAGACATTTGAATTCCTCTCACGTTTTATATATTCATATCAAAATCCATCCTTGACCAAACCTCATAAATTTATCAATCCTAAGCATATATATATTGTCTCCTTATATTTTTTCTGTTTCATCATTGCTTCTCCTTGTTGAGGCTTTAGCTCCATTATTCCATAATGCCAATCTAAACAATTAGAATCAGAGTGTACAGCTAGGGAATCCTCATGCTTGAATAGTGGATTTACCAATAAGCAGAACAACTACATACATAAGTGTGTGTGGCTCAAGGCATCGAAGACAAAATTGTTCGATATAACATCTGTCAATGATGGATTCAATGAACAGCCATTGAATTTGCCTTTCAGAAACAAGCTGTGAGTGCTTAGCTAGAGACATTTGTGCTAAACCCTTATGCCCATTGGATGTGACCATGGGCTTAATCAAAAAGGTGCTTTCACGATTCACATTTTGTCTTGGGGGTGAAGACATCTAGCCTCTTCATGTTGCGATCCCATGGGGCTTAGCTTAGTGCCAGCTCCTTCCCTTCATATGACCACTAGCGGTAACCACAACCTACACCAAAAGGTGTTTTTGTATTTCACCGCCGGGCTTCCTTTGGCCCGTGAGTCAATGAAATGATAATGTCGTAGCCACATGTCCTTCGCGTCAACGTTCCTCATATTATCATTGATTTTTAGAAGATGGCACTCTGTGTGACTTTCCGGTCGGTGAAATCGCGACCTCTTGCCACGTGTACTCGCATTTCGGTGTTTGCATCATTTCATCGTTTCAATGATGCAGTGTTTCTACAATCCAAATCGTGATCCCACAAATGATCTGATGGCTTCACAATCGATCTGGTGGATATAGATAGGACGGTTCTCATTAAATTCTCAGGGACAGATCAACGGTCATATCGACTACGTGTACCCCTCAATGATTAATCCAGCGGACGTGGCAATCATTCATCGAGATAGATGGTTTTCGGGTTTTCGGTACTTTGGCCATCAGGTCTTCATGACCTCAACAATTCAAAACTCTCGAAACCATAGATCATGTGACATGTGTCCCTTTTGGTATTTCATTATCAACTTGATCGATCTCATGGTAACTTTGCACTCAGATCGACGACTCCGGCCGGACTTTGCATTTTGATTTGGCTGCGTATCGCGATGTCAAGGTTGGAGCTCCTCTTTATTTGAATTTCTAGATGTCGGTTATGCTTATATTTGGATCGGTGATCCCTTCTGACCTCATGATCCAATGGTCTGGATTGAATCTCCCAACTTGCAATTTCTTGAATCTCTCAACTTGCAATTTCAAAATTCTCGATTTCAAAGGAACTCTCGATTGAAAGTTTGACGTAATAATGAAGCACATTGCAGCTTAACCTGTAAGCTGACCAACAAACTCCCCTTTGGCATTGATGGAAGAATTTAAATCTCTTCTCCCCTTTTGACATCATGGCAAAGGAATGAACCATATACTTATGGAGCAAGAAAAACCACTTGCAAAGATGTATCATTTCACCAACAACTCCCCCTATCAAAATAGTCAATAGACCTGTGCAGTCTGATTTTATAATGAAGCCCATACAATCTTTGAGAATGAAATGAAAATACGGAGGGTAAACCCAACAGATCCACGAGACTTTCAAATTGCATTTTGGGTAAAGGTTTAGTAAATACATCTACAATATGATCCTTTGTGCTTAGTCATATTCCATTTTAATGACTTTAAACACAACCTGCTCTCTTAGAAATGAATTTTGATGGGAATGTGCTTTGTTTTGAATGCATAACAAGATTTTTAAAAATACTAATTACTTGAACTGGTATTATCACAGAAGATATTTATAGGTTCATCATGAATATGTATATCTTCCGACATCTATTTCATCCATAAGAACTACGAGGTGCAACAACTTTGTGGTACTATGCGTGCAGCTACGGTAATGGAAACGAGACACTCTTGATTGTTTTTATGATAACTTACAGACATCCTCAGAAAAATAATGTTTATATTAGTACTCTACGTCACATCAACACAACACCTTAATCGACATCGATTGAAAACATATAACTCAAGTTGATTACCTGTGGGATACCAAAAACCATATTCTTTTGTTCCCTTAAGATATCTAAAATTCTTTTGACCAAGTAGATGAGAAGTTTTTGGTGAAGCCTAAAACCTGTCAACTTGAAAAACTGCATGCATAAAACCAGGTCTTGTATTTGTGGCATAAAGACTACCAATCATAGATGCATACGTCTAATCAACATCTTTGACAATCATCGACTTATGGTACAACCGGTAACCATGGGAGTTATGGCTGGTTTTAGAATCTTCCATCTAAAATTTCTTAAGCATTTCATTATATACTTGGTTGAAATGGAAATACCTTTTATGATTGAGTAATTTGCAAAGACTAAGAAAAACTTCATTCTCCTAGCATGGACATATCAAACTCTTTATTCATACTTTCAACAAACTGTTTACGAGGCCTATTGTCATCACACCAAAGTAGTATCATCTACATATATCTCAACAATGATCGGGCTATCATTTTCTTCTTTAATGTATAGATTACTATCGATGTTACCTTTCCTAAATCCTTGTTGCCTCAAGTAATTGTCAAGTCTAGAATACAAATCCCTTGGTGCTTGCTTCAGACCATACAATGCCTTTTTCAAAATGTAAACATAATGTTCTGCTTCTTGTGCAGAAACCATCTTGTTGTTCCATGTATACTTTTTCCTCTAATTCACCATTCAAAATCGTTTTAGTCCATTTGATAAACTTTAATGTTTTTATAACTAGCATAAGGTAGAATCAGTCCACAATGGATTCCATTCTTGCAACAGGAGAAAAGTTTTCTCCATAATCTATTCCTTCTACTTGTGCATACCCTTTACAAACCAATCTAGCTTGTTTCTAGTTATTTTACCCAATTCATACATCTTATTTCTGAAAACCAATTTAGCCCCTATGACATTCTTATTCAAAGGTCTAGGGACCAATTCCCATGTCTTATTCTTTCTATTTGACTAAGTTTCTTTCTTCATTCATTGCTTTCATCAAATATTCATCTTTAATTGCTTCTTCAATACTTTTGAGTTCAATCAGAGAAAGTAAAGATACATGTTCATGAGTTGAGGTGGATTCTTTCCCTCTGCTTCTTGTTCAAACACTTGCATTTAAGTCACCAATTATTTTTTCTTTAGGATGATTTTTTTGTATTCTCTTGCTTGGAGTCTTTTATGGAATCATGCTTTTGGATGGATTTGTACCATGTATCAAAGTAGGATTTAATTCTTCACTGTCAACAACCTTAGTTTCTGTTCCTTCATCCATCAATATATTCAATCATTGAATGATTCAATGGATATCGATATCCTGGATAATGATCTTTCTTAATCTGAAATTATAGCATTTATAATCCTTTCTTGAACATGAATATCCAACTAATAGGCCTTCATGAGTTCTAGAGTCTAATTTTCCCGGATCTTTATTTATTCTTTTAATGTAACACTCCCAAAATTTCTAAAATGTTTTATGTTTGCTGATCTTCCTTTCCATAATTGATAGGGTGTCTTATCAATGTTATTTCTTAACAAACTTCTATTCAAGACATGACATGTCATTCAATTTGGACTCAATAAACATTGTTCTTGCCATTTCCATAACAGTTCTGTTTTTCTTTCAACAACACCATTTTGCTGAAGTGTTTCTGTAACAGAGAAATGCCTTTTAATTCCATTTTCAACAAAGTAATTGTTAAATTATTTTGAAACAAACTCTCCTCCATTTTATGACCTTAAGCATAATCTTCATATCAATTTTGTTTAGTCAATTCTTTGAAAACTTAAAAACAATTAAAGTTCGGACTTCTTTTCAATCTAAAACAACCAAGTCATTTTAGGTAAAATCATCAAATAGCGAAGGTATCTATTATTTAGACCTGTTGTCCTCATATGTCCACATACATCATCATGTATTTTTTCCAAAGGTTTTGTTGTAGATATTCCTTTGTTTTAAACTTGATGACTCTAGTTTGTTTACCATGTTGACGGTAATTTTACAAATGGGAGTTTGGAAGGAAGATTCTTTATGACATGGAATTCTTATTGCCTCCTTTTTTATTCTTGAGAATCCAGTTATCAAAGTTTATATGGTCCATTCTTTTATGCCACAATCAACTTTCATCTTCATGTCTAAGATAGAAATTTTCATCCTTCTCATCTAAAATGTATATGTTATTTGATGTCCTTATATTTGTTCCAACTAACTGATTTGTTTTAACATCTCTGATTTGAAATTGTTTAGAATTAAATATCATAAGATTCCCTTTATCATATGTTTGACTTACACTCAACAAGTTATGTTCCATATTTTCAACCGGTAAAACATTTTCAGCCATTATGTCTTTGCTCAAACAAACAGTGCCTCTTCCAACTATTTGAGTTGATTGATCATTACCAAATGTGGTTGAACCTTCTTTTCTTTCATCTAAAGAATCAAAGATTTGTTTTCATCCTGTCATATGTTTTGAGCACACACTATCCACCCTTAACTTTATGATGCGCTTGTGGAGAGCTATGATGCATTTTTCGGTGTTCAGATTTTCACTTTTCTTTTCCAATATTTGGTTTTGAGATCTGTGTAAATAGGTTCATTAAATTTCTGAAAATTCATAGGACAATTTCTTGACATATGCCCAAAGTTGTTATAGGACAATTTCTTGACATATGCCCAAAGTTGTTACACTTATAACATTCGGTCTCATATCTTAAAGTGTCAAATCTGTTGTAAGAATAGTTTATATTACTTTGACTCGTTTTACTATGTCTTCTTCCATATTCAAAATTAGACTTTTCATGATTGTTATGTGAATTTATCTTTCTTGAGAAACTATTACAAAATGTAGCCTTATGTCCATACTTATAACAAAAGAAACAATAGCCTTCAAACCTGTTTTGATGTCTGCCATAACTTCTTCTATGCACTATTGAAGCCTTATTCTCTTCTTGCCTTTTTTATTCAATCTTATTGCTAGTAATTTTTTTATGATTATCCTTTGTTCCTGTTTTCTCAACACTTGAACTAGAACATCTATTAGTTACTGCATATTTATAACCGATTCCAGTATTATCATATGTTGATCTTTGACTACAAATAATTTGATCCAACACTTGAGAACTATGATTCATGTTATTTTCTTGTACATTCTTTCTTAATGAGACTACTTCAAATTTTAAACCTTCATTTTCCTTATCCTTTTCTGCAAGCATTTTAGTTAGAGCTTCTTTAATCACTCTAGCCTCTTCTATTTTAAGCTTTAAGTCAATTAACATGATTTCAGTGCTCTCAATTAAACCATTTGATTTATGTAATTCAAATTCTAGATTCTCAATTTCTCTTTTGAATTGTTGACATTCTCTTCTTACTTTCTTTAGTTCAAACAAAGCACTTACAAGTTCAGCTTCCAGGTCAACTTCACCTTCTTCTTCTTCAATAAGTTTATCATTTCGATTTTCCATAGCCATAAAAAGTCCTATATCTGAGCTTTCATCACTTTCATCTATATCTGAGGACTCGCTATTATTTTTTATGAATAGACTCTTCTTTTTATAAAAATTTCTTTGAAATGGCTTCTTATACATTTTCTTATATTTTTGTTTTTGACGTTACTTTCTTCTTCTCCATCAGAATGTTTATTGAAAGGACAATTAGAAGCAAAATGCCCTATTCTACCACAATCAAAGCACCTCAGAGGAAGTTTAGATTTGTACTTTTCAGTACCTCTTTTTAGATTTTTGACAATGTTAGATTCTTCCATGTCTTCTTCTGAATCCTCATGATTATTGGTTTATGTTTCAACCTTTTTCTTGTCCTTCTTTGCTACCTTGAAAGCTACTTCCTTATTGGAAGGGTTTTCATTAGATCTCCTCATCTCATATGTTGTTAGTATTCCTTGCAACTCATCCATTAGTAATGTAACAATATCAATTCTTTCTTCTAAAGTAGATATTTTGGGATCAAATCTTGTAGGTAAATATCTAAGCACTTTTTGCACAATAATACCATTTCCAACTGTTTCTCCTAAACCTCTCATAGTATTGACTACTTCATCAATACGTAAGAAATAGGTAGCTATATCTTCAGATTCTTCCATCTTTAAACTTTCAAATTGAATTCTATATGATTGTAATTTAGCATTCTTTACCTTAGTATCTCCTTCATATACATTCTTTAGTTTGTCCCATATCTCTTTTGTTGACTCACAATGCATTACTTTAACGAATTCTGAACCTGCCAATCCTCCAAGTATTGCATACATAGCTTTGGAATTACTCTCATAGAGTTTCTTCCCTGCAACATCTGTTGGAACTGTTGTTGGAGCCTTATATTCATTCAACACAGCTTGCCAAACATCTACTCCTTGAGACTGCAAAAACAACTTCATTCTGATACTCCAAAAAGCATAATTATGTCCATCAAACAAAGGTAATCCATGTTTAGTAAAATCAGATTTTTTATCCATTATTAAAGATCAAACTTCCAATGATTAAACTGAATCTTGAAGTAACCTTCTTTGATACCAATTGCTGAACAAGATAAGTCAACTCAAAGGGGGGGTGAATTAGTTGTATAAAAATTCTTTCATTTGATAAGCAGATTACTTATTAATCAATAAATAGACAATCACATAAATAAAACAGTGACACATTGATTTTTCATGAGGAAACCCAAAAGGGAAAAACCTCTTCTTCTTATGAATAAAAGGCAAGATCCAACTCCTCTTTACATTCTTATTTTATATGAGCTACAACCAAGATGAGCTGCTACCTCTGTTTCTTCAGCACCTACTGAATGGAAGCTACAACTCGCAGATGTACAAGCACCAACTTGTACAGGAGACTTTTACAGTCTCCCCTTGCTCCTCCCTACCACCCTGGAATCCTTCTTTGTCACTAAGAACCTGCAAACCAACTCTTTATCTTCTCTATCAAATATTAGACATTTAAGTCCTCTCTGTTTATATATTCATATCATAATAAATCCTTGACCAAACCTCATAAATTTATCAATCTGCGCATATATATTCTCTCCTTAATCTTTGCTCTGTTTTCATCATTTCTTCTCACTGTTTCAGAGCTTTGGCTCCACCATTATTCCCCACTCGTCACCCACAATATCTCAAACAATTTCTTTGAAAATCAGAGTGTACATTAGAATCCTCATGCTTCGAAGAATTAGTTACAATAATTGAACAACTACCTTACAAAAATTATTATTGGCTAAGGCATCAAGAAGAACAGAAACCGTTCGATCTATTTCATCATTTAATCAGCGTCGTTCAATGAGCATACATTGAGTTTTGACTTTTCAACATAAACAAGCCTCGAGCACTTCGACAAGACATTTTTTCTAAACCATATATGCCCATTGGTTGTGACCACGAGCTTAATAAAAAAGGTGCTTTCGCGATTCACATATTGGCAATGCTGAGGTGAAGACATCTTGCCTCTTCATGTTGTGATCCACGAAATGGGGCTTAGCTTTGTGCTAGCTCCTCCCTCTCATATGACCACCGGCGGTAACCATAGCCTACACCAAAAAGGTGTTTTCACGTTTCGCACTTCGGGAGTTAGAAGGTTGGTGAATTTTCTTCCTTTGACTGTCAGTCAACGAAATGATAATCACTAGCCACATGTCCTTCGCATCCAACGGTCCTCATCTTATCATGATTTCAGAAGATAGAGCACTCCTCTCTTGACTTTCTAGTCAGCGAAACACTGAACTCTTGCCACGTGTACTCTACATTTTGGCATTTTGGCATTTCGCATTTTGATGTTTCAGTGATGCAGTGTTTCGACACTCCAAATCGTGATCCCCGAAATAATCTGACGGCTTCACAATTGATCAGGTGGATATATATCAGACGATTCTCGTTAAATTCTTGGGGACAGATCAACGGTCATATACGACTCTTATATTACCCCTCCAATGATTAATCCAATGGACATGACTTAATCATTCATCTAGATGGATGGTTGTTGAGGTTTCGGTACTTTGGCCATCAGGGCTTCATGACCTCCAACAAAAAATATCGAAACCGTAGATCATGTGACATGTGTCCCTTTCGGTATTTTGTGATCAGACGGTCCTGATCTCATCATAAATTTGCGCTTTGATCGACGAATCATAGCCTTTCAGGACTTTGTGTTTCACGATTTTGCATATCGTGATGTCAAAGGTTGGAGCTCCTCCTTTCTTTGTTTCCCGATATCCGATTTATGCTTATATTTGGATCGACGATCCTTGACCCTCCATGATCCAACAGTCTAGATTGAATCACAAATTCGTGTTTCGGTATATTGAGAAGCATGCCTCCGTTCTCTCAACTTGTAATCTCTGAATTCCTGAATCTCTCAACTTGTAATTTCTAAATTCCTGAATTCCGAAGGAACTCTCAGCAAAAAGTTTGACATTAATGAAAAAACCTATGCAAATTGACCAACAATAGGTGGGGCCATCTTCTAACCGTCTCGATAGACCAATATGTGAAATTTTATCTTTACACTTGACATACTATAAATCTTCGGCTATTGGGGGATATTGACTGGTTTCCTGTACTTTTTATTGTGAGGTCTCATAATACTTAGGTGCGGGGGAGGGGTTCATGAGCTGACAAATGATCATTGCCTAGAAAAATAAGTCTTTGCAATATTTTTTTTATTATTACCATGATACAGGTTATTACATTAATAGTCATTTTATTTCTAAAGTGCTAAACTCTTGTGTTCTATAAATTACTGAACATATACTTAACAAACCACTCTTTATCGGTTTTTACAAGCTGCCTATTGTAGGATCGACAATACATGTTCTATGCTTGCTATAACCCATTCATTGTAGGTTTTGAAATTATATGTCATATGCAAAAGAATTGAGTGAGCATGGTGGAAAAATCAACCACAATGGAGCATTCTGCCTCTACTCATTAAACCATTGTGATCGTAAAAAACACTTCAAATTTGCAGGCTATCCATTACAAGAAATGAAAATGTATTTAACACAGAGGTACCGGATGAAGTACCATATGAGGTGCCATATGAAATGTCGTATGAGGTGTCGAACGAAGTGCCATGTGAATTACACACCAGTAACTGTCCTAGATTCCAGGTAACCAAAACTCAATTACATTCAATTGAATTAGTTGCAGACATTGATTGTAGATGCTCCATATGTTTATGATCAAATGTCCAAGTCAAAAGACTTGGACATTGATTTAACCACGCATCATTACAATGCATCAAAACAAGCCATCGAATTCAAAATTCCCACACATGGCATCTCGCGTGCACATGTGTTCAACGTACTCTACCATAAGCACATTCAAAATCGGGTTTGGCAACCATTATCTCCATTTCCCCTTTCCATTTACTCTACCCTGCATTAAGGAATCACGCCCAACCTCTGCCAATTCATACCCTGTTCAAATCGTGCTCAGACCATGCCCAATTCATGCCATCTCTTGGTCTGTATGCTCCCTTTCTTGGTTAATTTCACCACTGTCACAATGCCCAGGAGATACAAACCTTCCTCCTATGAAGACTTGTTTTCCATTCTCGAATTTGCACAATGCAGAGAAGTGTTTTTGCGCATAGGTTGGGGGCCATTTTTTTCTAGCTTGCAGGGCCACGATGGAGGCCTCTCCATGCAATTTGCAGTCAGTTTCGATGGTAAGACAACACATGTAGTGTCTCTTACCTTTGAAGTTTCATAAGAGTCCATTGCTACAGCTACAAAGCTCCCAAGTATGGGAGATAGATCGTTCAAAAACCACCAATTTCCGCGCTCAAGTTATAACAGAGTGTTTAAGCCTGAATTCGAGAGCATTTTAGGAGAAAAAGTGTATGCTAAGGAGTGGATAAAGGTGGAATTGATCAATCCCCTCATCATCATTACAAGTTTAATTACATGTGAAGGTAGATATTCCACCTTCAAAGCTTGTCATTTCAGATTGTTGGCTCATTTTGTGTTCAAAAAACCTTTGAACTTCCCCTTCTATTTTCTCAAAAGCTTGGAGAAGATGTCCTCTCAAGTGAGGAAGAATGTGACTAACCCCCACAATAGTCTCTTCCACCATGGATTGATCAAACTCCTCATTCTTGCCGAACTAGAGAAACATGGGCCAAATTGGGATGCCTTTATCTACCAATTTGCAAACCCTCACTTGACAGTTAAGACTGGCAAAAAGCCACTTAGCCTAAAAACTATCTCTCTATACAAGCCTCACTCTCCAAGAACTCCAAACACCCTTTCACAAACCCTCTCTTTTTTGGAACAATACCAAAAGCTTGTTGATATCCCTACTTCTTCATCGAGTAAAAATACCAAGAGCAAAGACCAAAAGAAGTCTATTGTTAAGCCCCCAATGCCTTCACTCTCTCTTGATCCTACACCTAAAAATATTCAAGAAGTAATGTAGCAAGACTTTCCCATCATTCCCACAAACAAGAGGGGAGCCAATCGATTTGGTAAAGAACCCTTTCGGAAGAGTACCCAGAGAACAAGAACCAAGCCTTATGCAAAACCTCCACCTGCTTCGGACCCTATTCAAGTGTCCTCCAACCTTGAGAGCCCTCACAAGAAACCTAGGGAAGTTTCTGTGGATGGATTAGATCCACTAAGGTAAACAAAATCAAAACCTACCTCACCTTACCGATCTCCCATCACTCCTACTTCACCCATGCCTACTCTAGATCCTAAAACTAATAGATTGTCCACCTCCCTCAAAGGATCTAAGTCTTCCTCGGAGATCACCGATTCTGCCCCAACCATAGAGGAGCGACAAAAGGAAAACCATCAACTTCTCCAACAGTTGGAGGAAAGGAAGACAATAGATACACACCTTCATCATGACAATGCAGTCATTCAAACAAAAGTTAACTCTCTTCAACGATTGGTCGATGAGATGACCAAATCCAACCGTAGCCTTAGAGCACAGCTAAAGCAATATAAGAGGCACAAGGAAAAGTCTTCACAGCAAGACGGAGAGGCTTCTAAAGCCAACCCTCCACAGCAAGCCTAGTCATGAGGGGTAACTTCTTTTTGTTTGCAGTGGGACCTGCAAAATCGTAAGTGTGGGGGTAATGTTGGGCCTGAGCTATGATCACTTTTAGGACGGTTATTATACACTTTTACCGCATGTACATATGTGTTTTTCATCTTTTGAAGGAGATTTTTGAAGAATTTTATGATTAAAACGGTATGATCGACATAAGGTACGTATGATTCATGTTTAATGATTGTATCAAGTATAATTCATCATGTTTTTACATTTCCAAGGATTTGATTCATGTTTTTGATGTTACAGGGAGAAAATGCACCACGTTTCTGCTTCCGGCTCTTGATCTGGCACTCCTTTCAGCACTTGTTCCGGTACCTGATCCGACACTCTGTCCAGCACTGCGTATTGCACAAAAACGGAGGACGACTTGGCGGTTATGGTATTGGCGGCCAGTGATGGGCGAATAAAAAACGTGGGTTTTGTTTATGCTTTCCCCCTCTAGCTATTGATCTCCCGACAACTCGGTTTTGGTTGTTCTGTTGAGCGATTATTGGCTCGTTCTGTTTTAGCAGTTAGGGCATCATTTATTGTAATTTGTCGAATTTAGAAGTGGTTCGACCTTCCTGTGGTCGACCACTTGGTCTGTAAGCTTATAAATACCACTAGGATGGTCAGATAGTTTTTGAGCAGTAGAAACATCAGTGTGATAGATAGAAACACGATTTCACTCTGTTTTTCTATTTTACATTGCCAGATTATACAAGAACTGCGTTTTTGAGTTTTCATGGTGAATTCAAATTGTTGAGTTCATGGTGTGCTTTTAGAAAGTGACCACGACTTGCTGGGGGGCCCACCAACAGTCTGGTAATTGTTCTTTGTGTTGTTTATGCATTTTATAGTTTAGTTGTTCTCTTTATTTCCTATACATGCATTTTTCTTGTGCTAATTAGTTTGTTGTTGTAGTTTAATTGATTTCACTCTCTTTTGTAGGTTAGTATGATGGATTGTGTTAGCATGCACTGATCTTGTAGTTAGGAATGGATTTGCATATCCCTAGACTAACCCCATGCGCAATTAGATATTAGATTATGCTTTCTTTTATGATTTTATAGTCAAGTTTAAAACAAAGTTTTAATTAGACTAGAACATAGTTTTTATTTGGGTTCTCTTTGACAAGGATTTGATGGATGGATAAAGTTAATTCTAGTTTTTCATTATAGCTTGCTTATCTCATTTATATATATATATATATATATATATATTGTTTAATTAGTTGTTGATTAATGTAGTTGTCAGCTTACTTTTAATGTCAGATTTTAATTTCCATTCTTAAGCACTTTCTTATTGTAGTTTGAATTGTTAGAATAGATCTAGCATAGTTTCATTTCATTTTATTTCTTTCCTAGAGTTAAATTGCAATTGTATTTCTTAGTTAATGATTGAGTTTAAGTATGAATTTTTCTTATGTAGTATAGAAGTATAATGATGATCTTGTTATGTTGTTGATGGTTTATACATGAATATGTAGGGTATTTAACATTGCTTGTGTCATGGCTAAGCTCTCCTTGGATTGTTTAATCCATACCTTTCACTTTGCTATTGAGATCAATGTTGAGCTTATACCACTTGAGTCATCTTTTGTTCTCAAGTGCCATCGAGATATTATAAGACACCGAAGACACTCACACAACCACCAGCATTATATTTGATTTTTCTCATAGGTTAAAAGATAGTTTCTTGTTTTTGTAGATTAGAAGATATAGTTTTATTGTTGTTGTAGGGTAGATAGTCTTTGCTTTGATAGATCAAATAGTAGTTTTCTTATCATAGGTTCAATATTAGTTGTTAGTCCTTCTTGCTTTCACTTAAATAGATTTTCTTTCATGAATTAGAAATAGTTTTGAATTAAGAATCTAGTCCACTTGCCTCTTAGGCTAGATAGTTGTTCAATGAGAAGTTTTCATTTGATAATTTGCAGTAGAAGTTGTCTTAGAGTAGTTAGTTGTCGTTTTCTTAGTTGTCTATTTTCTTTAATAGGTTAGCTAGTTGTTTTGCTAAGTTGTCTATTTTCTTTAATAGGTTAGTTAGTTGTCTTTGCTTGCTTGTTTACCTTCTTTCGTAGGTTAGTTAGGTGTCTTTGCTTGCTTGTTTATTTATTTTCTTTCATAGGGTAGTTACTCATTGAATATAGGTCGGCAAGTTAAAGTAGTTTTCTTTTGTCATTTGCTTGTTGATATGCTTAGATAGTTGCTTTTGCTTATTGTTATGAACTAGTTTGATTCAAGTAGGGTTTTTACTTGTTTTCTTAGAACTATCCATTGATCCTTGGCCCAAAAGTACTTAGGTTACCTAGTTTCAAGTTGCTTATTAGGGTTTTCTCATTAGATAGTTTTGCTTGAGTATATTAGCCTTAGATAGTTACCTTCATTAGTTAGACTATACTCCTACCGACCCTTCTGTCTTTGGCATATATTTTGCTACAACTCTAAGTTTACTTACCCTGGGTTGACAATTTAATTAAGGGTTTTTACTGTGTTTTTAGTGCATATATAACACACATCATTAAGAATTTGGGCATTTCATCACTGCAATATTCTTCAGATCAGAGTATAACTTCGCAGGTGTAAAAAAAAAAAAAAACTGGATCATGTTGCACCATTATTTGAGACCTATTCCATTGGATTTCTTTCTTTGCCCTTATCACATTCATACCTATCATTTTTTAGCAAATGTTTTGACCCCACCCACCCCTTTTCAGTTCCCTCGTTATCATGGCCCATACCCGTAGCCAAGACTTGGAAGCTCGCTTCAATACCTTGCAATATAAATTCACCGAGACCCAACACGAAGTGAGACAACTCAGTGCCAATATTGCCACCATCAATAAAAACATGCATTCCTCCATCATTGCCTCAATCGAGGAACTCAAACAAGACCTCAAACAAGACATTACTACCCATATTGAATCTATCTCTACGATGATCTGCACCAAGCTGCATATCCCTGTAGATCCTCCCTTATTTGACCCACCTTTGCATACCGAAGCTAAAACTTCCTCTCATTCCCATAATGTTTAGCCCCATCACTTTCAGTGTGACCTACACCTTCCACGTGTGGATGCGACCAAATTTGATGGATCAGATCCCATTGGATGGGTAACTCAAATGGAAAATTATTTCTCTTTGTACAGAATTACGGATGAGTTGGCCAAATTTCGATATGGTGTTCTCCATCTAGATCAAGAACGTTGGCAATGGTGGTTGTTGTATCCTTTTTGCCACTTGAATGAGAAAAAGAGGGACAGTTGCAAGTCCAGTTGGGTTAGATGAACATGACAGAAGTTAGTGCAAGAATTAGACACATCAAACACAAGAAATAAAGAAACAACTAAAGAAACAAAACTACAATGCATAAGGAAATTAGAACCAAAATTAATCAAACAATTGACCAATATTCATGCCACCAATGAAAAGTTTATATTAGTGGGAAAACACCAAAGAAAAAGGGGGAATTATGGATCCCCTCTTCTTCCAGGGGAGGGCTCTTGAGTCCCCTATGTGAGAGCTCTTCTTACAAATAGCAAACTAGAAGGGAAATGCTAAAGAAATCCAAACTTATTCCCTCAAGAGGTGAGGTGAATGGTGTTGTGAAAATGTGCATCTCCAAATTGGTGACTACCACCTGAAATATCATATGTTTGCTATTGACATGGGTGGTTGTGAAATTGTGTTGGGTGCAAACTAGCTAAGGACTTTGGCTCCCATTCTCATGGATTTTAAGGAATTGACCATGAAATTCAACCAGTAGGGCCAACAATATAAGTTTCAAAGCATCATCGTCGGTTCCCCTGAGATCATTAGTTCCCATCACATGTAAAAGATTCTAAAAAAAGGTCATTATGGTGTTATTTCCCAACTCCATTCCATACAAGCAACTGAGACACCCTCTGTGCTACAGGACCTCCAATCCATCCTCTCTAAACATAAAGTGGTTGTTTCCACTCCCTGGGGACTCCCTCCTTCCCGTGGTGTTCATGATCATTCCATTCCCCTTGTCCCAGGAAGACTTCCTCCCAATATTTGTCCCTATCATCAGCCCTTTTCCCAAAAAAATGAAATTGAGAAAATGGTTCAAGAACTTCTCAACGCAGGTGTTATCTGCCCTAGTATGAGCTCCTACTCTTCTCTTGTGGTCATAGTCCTTAAGAAAGAAGGTTCTTGGCGCATGTGTCCTAACTTCCGCGCCCTCAACAAACTCACCATTAAAGACAAATTTATCATTCCTGTCATTGATGACCTCTTGGATGAATTGAGTGGCGCCCAGTTCTTTACTAAAATTGATATTCATTCTGGCTACCACCAGATCCATATGAAAGAGGCTGACATTCCTAAGACTGCCTTTAGAAATTATGAGGGCCACTATGAGTTTTTGGTCATGCCCTTTGGCTTGTGTAATGCTCCATCCACTATCCAAAGACTCATGAATCATGTCTTTTGTACTTTTCTCCGTCATTTTGTCTTATTTTTCATTGATGATATCCTCATCTATAGAAAAACCTAGACAAGCCATGTTGCTCATGTGGATCGATTTCTCCATCTACTCTCTCAGCACCAACTTTTCATGAAACAATCTAAATGTGCTTTTGGCACCTCGGAAGTCGAGTACTTGGGTCATGTTGTTGGTAAGGCCGGCATTAGGGTGGATCCTAAAATGATTGAAGCTATGCACGATTGGCCTCAACCAAAGACTCTCAAAATATTATATGGATTTCTGGGATTAACATTTTATTATCGCAAGTTTGTTAAGAATTATGGAAAGATTGCGACACCTCTCACTGCAGTCCTTAAAAATAATTATTTCACTTGGACTCCATCAGCTGCTCAGGATTTTCAAACCTTGAACATGGCCATGTGCACCATTCCAGTCCTGGCCCTTCCTAATTTCACAAAGACCTTTGTCCTGGAATGTGATGCTTCAGGGAAAGGAATTGGCAATGTCCTTATGCAAGAGGGTTGTCCTTTGGCCTTTACCAACAAACATCTGTCAGAGCGAAATTTGGGCAAATCAATATATGAAAAGGAAATTTTGTCTATTATGGATGCCACTGATCTTTGGCACCCTTATCTATTGGGGAAATACTTCCAAATTAAGACAGATCATTAAGGCCTCAAGTATTTTATGGAACAACGCATTTCCTCCCCAGAGAAAAAAAAAATGAGTGACTAAGCTCTTTGGATGTGATTATGAGATCATTTACAAGAAAGGCAAAGGCAATGTGGTTGTAGATGCACTTTCTCGGAAATATGAAGATGAAGGGTCCATTTTCTCTCTCTCCTTCATTGTACCAGATTGGCTCCAAGTTGTTCACCAGGAATGGCTACACAATCCCAAAAATTTGCATCTGATACAACAATTGTAGTCCAATTCTCCATTTTTCCAAGGGTACTCTTGGCTCCATGATGAGCTTTGATACAAAGGACGTTTGTATTTAAGTAAACAATCAAAACTTAAATCCACAATGCTTTTTGAGCTTCATGCTATACCCACAGTTGGGCACTCTGGGTTTACCAAAACCTATGATAGGGCCAAACGTTCTTTTTTCTGGGATGGTATGAAACAGGATGTTTGTAATTTTTTGGATGAATGTGATGTGTTTCAACACAACAGGGGAAAAACAGTCAAATCTCTTGGCACACTACAACCACTTCCAATTCCACCTGCTATCTGGTAGGATATCTCTATGGATTTTATTGTAGGCTTACCTAAATCGGGCAATAAATCAGTCATCATGGTGGTAGTTGATCGTCTTTCCAAGTATGCTCATTTCTATGCTCTTCAACACCTATTTACAACATCCACTATAGCTCAACGTTTCATGGATCAGGTCTTCAAGCTTCATGGCATGCCACATTCTATTGTTTTTTATCGCGACCCAACTTTCACCAACAATTTTTGGCAAGAACTGTTCAAGCTACAAGGCACCCAATTACATCTTAGCACATCTTATCATCCATAGACTGATGGTCAAACTGAAGTTGTCAACAAGTGTTTGGAAACATATTTTAGGTGTTTTTCCTAGGAAAATCAAAATAAATGTGCTCAATGGTTACCAATGTTGTATTACTAAGAGGGGAGGGTGAATTAGTAATAGAGTAATCCAATCCTTTTCAACCACAAAATGCAAGTGTTATATCAATGTAGCATTATCATCCAATAGTTGCATAGTATATAAACAATGAACAAATGAGAAATTGTACACATACACAGTACACCAGTGTTTTAAGTGGAAACCCAAAGTAGGAGAAAACCACATAACACTTTTTCTTATATGTCTTTAAGATTTACATGCATTGGAAGTACCAACTTCCTTTTTTTTCCAGTTGCAACTGGAAGGAGGCTCCAACCCCCTAGTTTCTCATGCTACAACCTAAGGGAAGATCCAACTCCCTAATTCTCTAGATACAACCATAAAAAGGCTAAAACCCCATAAATAGACCCCAACCATGTTGTTTCTGTGATTTTTCTGCCGCACTTTTTATGCCGTGATTTCTGTCACACTTTTTCTGCCGCACTGTTTCTGCAGCTATTTTTCTGCCGCACTTTTTCTGTCACGATTTTTTTGTCGCAATTTTTCTGCCACAATTTTTCTGCCGCACATTTTTTGCCGCAATTTTTCTACTGCAACTTTTCTGTTGCACTTTTTATGCTGCACTTTTCCTACCGCACTTTTTCTGCCGCAACTTTCTTGCCACACTTTTCTCTATCAATAATACCTACCCAAATAACCTTTCACAGAATAGATATTCAATGATATTCAATAGGTTCAAGTGTGTGTTGGTTGTGGAGCATGATTATCTTAATGATTTAGAGGTCTTTTACTTTCAACCGTGTTTATACCCCATGAAGTATTTGTTAGCGATCAAAAATGCACTGGCATTTTTGAAAGAATGATGCCTAATCTCGAAAGGAATATTTGACTAGCTTTCCAGGCTCCAAATGCATATTTGAAAGCACCATTGGAAATATTAGGATTTGTAGATGTCGATCGACTATTTAAGCATGCAAAATGGACTCTCCATGACTGAGAAATTTGATTTTGAAAACAATATGTGCTTTCACCAGCGCAGAAGGCAGAATTATAACTAGTTAGCTAGTGAAAGCTCCGCCTTTCACCAGCTAAGGAGAGGATTTTCGGGTAAATTAGTTGGTGAAAGCCTGTCACGGCCATAATAGCCGAATTTTTGCCCAGATCGATATTTTTTAGGTTTGAATGGTTTGAAATCTTCTTTAATAAGCTGGTTATGAATTATCAAATCAAAATCTGAAGGCCATTCTTGGAGATGAAAGTCAAAAGGGAATTTTTTGACTAGATTTGGTCATTTTCAAGGGAAAAATGATAGGGATCAAATGACACATCACCCAATTCAATTTTTATCTTTGGAGGACCAAATCAAACATCCTTGGGAGGCTAAAAATGCACTTCATCAGCAATGTACTATTTTTAGAGATCATTAAATAGGACCTTTCCTATTTTGTTTTGATTTTCCATTCTAGATCCATTTTTATAGGATCTCATCCTACACTTGTTGTATCTGTTTTGATTTGACTATTTTTAGTAAATCTGATCCATCTTTAA
>SNQJ01S0045711.1:70193-95902 GCA_010110895.2 Picea sitchensis | reverse complement strand
ATATGCTTAGGGATTATTAAGTAAAATTTTTTAGGTAATTAATTTTTCTAACATGTTATTAACTAAACAAAGATTGGTATAATGATATTAATTAAATATTTATTAATTAATTAATTGTTATAATTTTGAGTAATTAATTAATTAATTGATTAATTACCTATTACATTCAATGACGGGTATTAAATTTAAGAGGGTTAATAAATTTAATTGTTTAATTAAAGGATTACGTATACGGAAGGGATAAGAAGCATTAAACGTAAGGATAAGAAACATTAATAATTGGATAAGACATTAACTAAGAGGATAAGACAATGAATGTATCGATAAGGAAATAAATGAGGAGGAAAGGGTCGGTGAAGGAGGGATATGAAGGGAGGAGGCTTACGGAAGAAGGGGGGGATTATCATTATACTTTTTTGAGGGTTCTCTTGGATTTTTGGGGGGTTCTGAGTTTGAGTTCTGCAGTTGGGGGAGGATCATTACGAGGGCACTGGTTTGCTGGGGGTTTTGGGCACGAGGACCAGGATATCCATATGGTATCCTAGAGCTAGGAAGTTGTCCTAGCTGGTAGGAAGGAAACAAGGTTTGGGCAGAGTTGGTCAGCGCATTAGGCAACAACAAAGCAGCGGGCTGGACAACCGGGTCAACGGAGAAATTAGCATCAGGAAGAGGTAAAAAAAAATTATTCTGTTATGAAATTATTGTTCGTTGATAAATTTAACATGCGTATGTGTTGAATTAAAATAAATTACTGAGTTTTCTGCAATCAAGTAAAAGTTACTATTTCAGTTTATGGAATTAATTGATGTTAAATTAATACGGTTATTACAAATGTCTCATGATCAATGGATTTCTCAAGTGTTCAACACCAACTCCTTTATTCACACTTGTAGATATGTACTCGGTGCCTTGATACCTACTTTCATTATTGGTAGGTTGTCTCGTGTTTGTTAACAGTATACCTCAATGACCGGTAATCAAACAATGTCTCATCGTGTTCGACCTCAACTCATTTATTCACACAATGTAGACTTTCACCATTGCCGGATAGTGTAGAAGACTTGAAGACATCACTATGTGGTCGTAGCTTTCCTGAGTTGTTTCTTCTCTTTCATTGGACCAACACCTATTTGACTGCAGTGATCATGGGAGATCAGTTTATACTCCGTGGTATACAGATATCTTCAGATTGATTTTGAGATTGGTTTAACTAGGCCTTGTTCGTGACTATGACAACTTTGGCATGTAACTGCATTTGTATCTTGCCTAGTCATGGCCATGAACATTCTTTGGTATATTTTCCACATGGATCTGCATTGTATTTTTGGCAGTCATGTATGCAAAGTCAGTACATAATGTAATAAGGAATTGAGTTCGTCCAGCTAGTTCTCTACCACTGCACTTCTGGGTTATTTATAATGTATTTTTGCCATCACAGATACTCCTCTGATCTCACACATTAGGGGGCCTCTGTTATAGCAATATTTACCTCACCAGTACTATCTTGCACAGAGGGCCTTTTTCCATTTCCCTATGCAGACTTATCATCCCTTTTTTGATGAATCCAGAGCCAAAAATATAAATTTTTCCACATATATGCTCCCTAACTGCTATGAAAGATGTGTATACGCTTGTTGCTCCATTACAGCTCGCATATATTAGGATTTGTGCCATAAAATAAAAAATGAAGTCGGGTTTCCATGTCATGACAGGAGATCTCTGATCCTTGGCCTTCCATATACTGGAAACGTTCTGACTCGGCCCTTCAGTTGCATTCTTAAGGCTATAAGAGCACAATTTCAAGCAATGGAAAAGAGGAGAAAGCATTCAACTTTGAGAGCAAAGTTACTCTGGAGAAATTACTTCATATTGAGTTTGCATCCCTTTATCCCTCAAGTTTGAACATAGTGTTCAGCCCCCAAGCTCTTTCCCTATTGTTGAGAGGACCTCATTGCCTCTTTCCTATGAGCTTGTCGTTGGTGGAGGATTGAAGTGGTGGAGACCCAGTTGGAAGGAACTTGGTTCCTTGGTTTCGAACCATGCCGACACGGAAGTCTATAATGTTGACACTTCTACTGATCAATTATTAATATAAATACTCCTTTCCCATCTTATTGGTATCTTGCAAATATATGATTTTTATCCATGGGTGTATTTGTAATGTTTATTAATGGATTATGCTATCTGATGTGCTAACCCCTTTTATATCATCACTGTATACTTGCTTTCCTTGTTTGTTGAGAACGTATTGCAGGTATAAAGCTTTGGGTCAAAGTGCTCAACAGTGGAACATCTTCAAACGTTAGATTGAGGTAGGCCTCTTTCTTATATTGCACATTAGTCTATATAGCATATGTTGGAATTGAGTTGATTTCTGCAATCATACCTATCTATTGTGGTTTACCCTTGGTCATATAGAGTTTTTCCCTAGTAACACCATCCTAGAAAGATTTATTTAATTCTTAACGGTCACTTAAATCATAAACAATAGAAAGATATATTTAACTCTTAACGGTCAATTAAATCGTAAAGAGAAAAGGATGGTAAAGAAAGATTTACTCCATTGAATTAAGTTATAAAAGGGCCATAGACCTAGCTATCAATTAAATCATAAAGAGAAACTGTTCAATTAAATTATAAAAGGGCCATATGCCTAAGGAGTCTTTTTGCGAATTCCAACGGCGTTTTCATAGACAAAGAATTAAAAAGTTATGGCAGGCAACATCTGTGCACTTTTTTATTTTTTATTTTTTTTGGAGACAGCGTGCTTATAATTCATAGTGGCCCAGCTCGGCCCCACGAACCCCTTGACCACATCGTCGTCGAAACAAAGATGTATTCTCACGCCCTTTCCTTCTCTTCCAAGCAAAACTCATCGACTAGTTGGTTCTGCATTTGGCATACTCGTGTCAGTGGTGCCTTACCACATATTTGCAACTTTGTGGCACAATTTCTTTCTATTTATTGTTGATTGTCGGTTCTTGTGAGCACATAGATTGAACATATAATATTTGTATCCATCTTCCGTCAGTTTGTTAGATCAGACGATATAATGAGGATGAGCTGCAATGGTTGCCGAGTTCGAAGAAAGGCATGTAGCGAATCATGCATTCTAAGGTCGTGCCTCAAGACCTATCGAATCGTATTAATTGAATAAAATATGGTTGGGTAAAGATTCAAGGGGAAGGGTTCATTGGATAGAATAAGGAAGGTGTAATGCATTGTTTCTTTGGGACCATGGTGTGAAAAACAGAGGCACATCGGCAATCAGATTTCGGTGTTTAGAAACACCCAATACATAAACAAAACAATTATTGTTGAAATATGAAACCAGGCTTATTCGAATTCAGCGTTTGGTATTTACAAATACCCAACGTAAAACAACTATGCCCGAAATGTGAAATGCTATCATGCTTTGGGCCCACAACTTCGGTTTCAGAGTTTTGGAAACTAAATAACTCCGTGCACTCCAACAAACAAGTCTCGAATGTGAAATAGCAACCTTTTACTTAATGTGTTTTTTTAAATCACGTGCTCCACAAATAAACTTTGGTTCGTAATCGGTAAAATAAAAAATTTATTGTGTTTTGTCAAATTGAAATAAATATAGCGAATGAAGAAATAAAACGAGTTTACAAACTCAATAAAAACAAAATATAAACGGAGAGAATACCTCTGAAATGCACAATGGTGACTTCAATTCAAAATGATTTTCAAGATATCTTAATTACAATTCGTTTCTGGTATTTATACAGAAACATGAATTCAAAAGTTGCCCCTTCGATCTTCTAAAATATTTAATCAAGGCGGTGTTGGTGTCTGGTTGCCTTGAAAGGTTAAGGCGGCCACTGTTTAAGGTAATGTAAGACAAAATTGTAATCGGTGGTTAATCTTTGAGTCTTGAAGGGTCAAGACGGCCACCGATGCACCGTTCACACAGGCGGTGAAATGATTACTTTCTGACATACTCCCTCTTAATCATTTCAAAGCCAAACAAACTAAAACAAGTAAAACAAAATTGTTGTAAACAATGCATTACAGCTTGCAGACCCCAATATTTCTTCTATGGATTTTAAACAATTCATTTCCCAAAGGCTTCGTAAATATGTCTGCAAATTGTTCTTCAGATCTGTAGAACTGAACAAAAAAATCTTTTCCATTTACCAGCTCTCGAATGAAATGATACCTTGTATCAATATGCTTACTCTGTTTGTGAAAAATGTGATTCTTTGATAGTGCAATGGAAGATTTATTGTCAAAGACAATTTGAGTTGCATCATTCTGGTCATGCAACAATTCATTCAAGACCCTTCTCATCCACACAGCTTGACATGCAGTTGCAGCTATTGCAACATACTTTTCCCCAGTAGAATATAGAGTCACAATGGGTTGTGTCTTTGATGCCCATGCCACTGCTCCAGATCCAAGACTGAACACATAACCAGATGTGCTCTTCCTATCATCAATAGAACCTGCAAAATCACTATCAGTATATCCAATCAGCTCAAATTTGAAGCTTGATGTGTATCAGATACCAAAATTAGTTGTGCCAGCAATGTATCTCAGGATCCTCTTTCCTGCTTGCCAATGATACTATTCAGAGTCTCCATGAACCTGGAAATCAAACTTACAGTAAACATAATATCAGGTCTGGTTGTTGTTAAGTACATAAGGCTTCCAACCAGCCTCTTATACAGAGTTGGATCAACATATGATCCCTGATCATACTTGCTCAGTTTAATACCAGTTGCCATTGGTGTTGCAGTTGGCTTACAATTCAACATTCTAAACCTTTTCAACACTTCATTTGCATAGTTAATTTGACAAATGAAAATGCCATCATCAGATTGATCCAATTCAATTCCAAGAAAATACTTCATCAATCCTAAATTAATCATCTCAAACTTTGTTTTCATGGAATTTTTAAAATCATCTACAGATAGATCTCCAGTAAAAATCAAGTCATCAACATACAAACAGACAATCAAAATTTTACCTTTTTGGTTTACCTTTGTATAAAGAGTTGGTTCACTTGGACTTCTGTTGAATCCAACACTGATCAGATATTCATCAATCCTACTATACCAAACTCTGGATGCCTGCTTCAATCCATATAAAGCTTTCCTTAACTTGTAAACTTTATCTCTGTGTTTATCAATCTCATAACCCGAAGGTTGTCTTACATAAACCTCTTCTTCCAAATATCCATTCAAGAATGCAGAATTGACATCCATTTGATGCATGATCCATCTATTTTGAGGTGTAATAGCTAACACCATTCTCACAGTGTCAATTCTAGCTACAGGAGAAAATGTTTCATTGTAATCAATACCAGGTTGTTGACTAAACCCTTGAGCTACAAGTCTTGCCTTGTACTTTTCAACTTCACCTTTTGCATTCAACTTAGTCTTATAAACCCACTTAACACCAATGCTCTTCTTACCTTCAGGTAAATCGACAAGATCCCAAGTGTTATTTATTTCAATGGAATCAATCTCCTCATCCATTGCTTTTATCCAAACATCCTCTTTAGCAGCTTCATTAAAAGTTACAGGATCACATGCCATTAATGAAAAATTTGAAATCTGATCTACTTCTTCACTCTGATCATAGAATTCTCTTAAGCTTCTAGTCTTCTGACCTTTAAATCTATTTTTCAATGAAGCTAAAGTAGGATTCGATTCACTACTTACCTGTGAATCTGATTGATGTCCACCATGTCCAGATGGCTCACCACGCTCATGAGTTCTGGGCGTTCTAAATTGAGATGAGCTGATATCTGGTGCTTCCCTTATAGGAATTCTTGCTGCAGGTGTATGTGCATATGGAACCGTCTGTCCATCTCCTTCAGCCTGCTCAGCTCCATCATCATCTTCAAAGGGTAACATAGCTCCCTCTGAAATTGATTTGGCAATACTTCCATCCCAGGATTCATCTTCTTTAAATTGAACATCTCTATTGATTACATGCTTCTTGGTGATGGGATTGTAGAGTTTATATTCTCTAGAATCTTCATTGTATCCAACAAAGATACATTTCTCGCTTTTGTCATCCAACTTCCTCCTCATTTTTGCAGGTACATGCGCAAATGCAACACATCCAAAAGTTTTGAAATGAGAAACATTGCAAGGCTTACCATCCCAGGCTTCCTGAGGTACACGATCCCTCATGGTCTTGGTTGGACTTCTATTCAAGATAAAAATAGAGAAAAGAACTGCATCTCCCCAATATTCATTTGAAAGATGTTTTTCTTTCAACATGCTTCGATCCATGTCCATGATAGTTCAATTCTTCCTTTCAGACACTCCATTATGTTGTGGAGTATATCGAGCAGTAAACTGCCTTTTAATTCCATGAAGATCACAAAATTCAATGAATTCATTAATTTTGTATTCACCTCCTCTGTCAGACCTTAAGATTTTAATGGTTCGACCACTCTCATTCTCAACCATAGACTTAAACTTCTTAAAACCATCAAAGGCTTCAGATTTCTGCTTCAGCAAATACAAGCAAGTCTTCCTACTAAAATCATCAATAAAATTCATAAAATAAACACAACCATTCAAAGAAGGTGTTTGCATAGGTCCACACAAATCTGTGTGGACAATTTCCAATGGAGCTTTTGCTCTGTAGGAAACACCTGAAACAAATTTGTCTCTGTGATGCTTCCCAAGTATACAGCTCTCACAAGAGCTTGCAGGTTGTTGAATACAAGGCGACCCCTTTACCATCTGCTTCTTCTGTAACAGATCTAAGCCACCAAAATGTAAATGACCATATCTCAAATGCCATAACCAAGATTCATCTAAGCTTCCAACTTTATAAGCATTCAAAGAACCACTCAAACCATTTCTCATAACAAGTGGAAACATTCTATTCTTGGTCATCTCTACTCTTGCAATCAACTGTTTGGGAAATTTATCATAGATTGTACATACCTTGTTCTTGATGAACACTCTGTACTTTTTCTCCAACAGTTGTCCAACACTAATAAGATTGCATTTTAAACCAGGCACAAAATAAACATCATCAATATTTCTTCTCTGATTATTCTTAGTGTAGACTGGAACTACACCTTTACCATTAACTGTAACCTTACAGTCATTTCCCAGTTTTACTTCAGAGTGAATACTAGTATCAATAGAAGAAAATAAATCCTTATTACCAGTCATATGGTTACTGCAACCACTATCCAAAAACCAAATATCATTAGCACTTTCCTGAGTGACATTACAAGTCAAAAACACAGGATTTTGATCATCCACGGACTCATTTGTGATATGTGCAGACTGCTTTCCAGCATTTGCCTGCTTCTTCCAACATTTGTTAGCAAAATGCCCAAATTTCTTACAATAATAACATTGTACTTTAGTTTTATCATACCTCTGATTTTCTTGCTGCCAGAGTTTGTTGCTACTCCCTCTTAAATTAGGAGGATTCTGCTGGGACTTCTGCTCAGACTCTGATTCAGCTCTGTAGTCCCTTGGACAAGAAAATCGATCTCCTCTTCCACGAGTATGAAACCTTCCTCTGCCTCTGCCTCTGGTAACATGCAGTTGGGATTTGAAAGCATGCTCCATTGATCCTTCATCATATCTAGATATCCTAGATTCATGAGCAACAAGAGAACCAGTTAACTCATCAATTTGCATTAGACTTAGATCCTTAAATTCCTCTATGGGAACAACAACAGGCTCAAACTTCTTGGGTAAACTTCTCAGCACTTTCTCAATAACTCTTTTATTCTCAACATCATCTCAATACTGCCTGAGATGGTTCACAACACTCATTACTTGAGTCATGAAAGTATCAACACTTTCATTATCCTTCATCTTCAGATTTTTGAAATCCCTTCTTAAATTTTACAACTTGACTGTCTTCACCTTGGACACACCTTGATAACAGGTTTCAAGAATGTCCCAAGCCATCTTCGAAGATGCAACACTAGAAATTTTCGTAAAAATGGATTCATTTAATCCTTGCTGGATTAATCCAAGAGCTTTATTATCCTTCTTCCTGTTTTCCTTCAGCAAAACACGGTCATCATTAGACAAAGCCAATTTTTCTACAGCATCAACTGGCTTGGCATAACCATCAATAACATAAGTCCATAAATCTTGAGAACGCAAAATCGTCCTCATCCGAATATACTAGGAATAATATGACTTCTCGCTCAGTACAGGAACCTGCACTTGACAAGAGCTACTACCAGACGCAACCATTTATAAAAATTTGAAAGAAATCAAATAAACCTTCATGGAGAAAAATAAGAAGGTGAAAGTGGCACCAATAGGAACAATCTGCAATGAACTAAGCAATAGCAGAATAGACTACATGCTCTGATACCATATGTGAAAAACGGAGGCACATCAACAATCGGGTTTCAGCGTTTAGAAACACCCAATGCATAAACAAAACAATTATTGTCGAAATGCGAAATGAGGCTTATTCGAATTAGGGGTTTGGGGTTCGACACTTGCACATACCCAACGTAAAACAACTATGCCTGAAATGTGAAATGCTATCACGCTTTGGGCCCACAACTTCAGTTTCGGAGTTTTGGAAACTAAATAACTCTGTGCACTGCAACAAACAAGTCCCGAATGCAAAATATCAACCTTTTACTTAATGTGTTTTTTAAAATCACGTACTCCATAAATAAACTCCGGTTCGTAATCGGTAAAATCAAATATTTATTGTGTTTTTTTCAAATTGAAATCAATATAGCGAATGAAGAAATAAAATGAGTATACAAACTCAATAAAAACAAAATATAAACGGAGAGAATACCTTTGAAATGCACAATGGAGACTTCAATTCAAAATGTTTTTCAAGATATCTCAATTACAATTCGTTTATGGTATTTATACAGAAACATGAATTCAAAAGTTGCCCCTTCAATCTTCTAAAATATTTAATCAAGGCAGTGTTGGTGTATGGTTGCCTTGAAAGGTTAAGGCGGCCACCGTTTAAGGTAATGTAAGACAAAATTGTAATCAGTGGTTAATCTTTGAGTCTTGAAGGGTCAAGACGGCCACCGATGCACCGTTTACACAGGCGGTTAAATGATTACTTTCTGACACATGGTACCATCGATAACGACTAAGGAAGTCACCCCTCCTTCCTTAATATCTGAATCATTTAGCCAATGTAGAATCCAAACCATTTAGGTAGGTCGGCCTACCAACTTGACCCCTCAATGTCATGATTCGTGTTGAGAGAATTGAATCCCTGATTCGCTAACCAATGATGCCCACAATTCGTCAGGAATCTGAAGACTGTTCATTTGTGTTTGAGGCTCACCCCTTCCCCTCAACAAATTGTTTTCCCTCTCTCCTTGGGGTATCCTCCCATCAATAGGTACATAGGAGTGAGTGGTAATGCTTGTTGTACTGGATTTTTTCTACTTCGAGAAAGGGATCCCCCATACTATGCACATTGAGGTTGCAGACATGTATTGGGTTGATATTCTGATATGCATCTCCAGATTTCAAAGCAGTTATACTCACAAACCCATCTTAATCCAGTCGGATATGCAGCTGGGGATTGCATATTTCAATTTTGAATATATCCTTACCCAATTTTCTGACATATGCATCTCTGAATTTCATAAACACATATTAAACTCGAATGCAAACCAGCCTGCGGTGGTTTCTATGTTCAATCCACCCTCTAGTTTCAGTGCACTGCTATACTATATGTTTCGTAAAAAGTTCCTTTATTTCAATTGTAAAATATAGGAGAGAAATAGTACTGACGAGAGCCTTCTAAAGCTACACGTGTCTATCTGATATTTCCTCCATCTGTCATACCATGATTTTGCATGGGAAGTACGTGGGTGACTGGCTCCAGATTTATTGCTTCTATGACTCTCGCTTGCGTTGCTATCAACTGGTTTTACTTCCTCATGTTGCTAGTGGTCTATTATTTTTGTCCTTCTGGCCTATCGGGTGTTTTCAGGGTTGTTGGTGGGGGAGTAAGCTTCGTGTGCGCGAGGGGGTATGGTTTGGAGAGCGGGTGTGAGATATGGACTATCCATCCAAGCAAGAATGTTACCTGTATGGAATGTGCATCCAAGCAAGAATGTTACACAAGTGTCGTACCCACAAAGCATGATTTAAGCAGGCTTTTCTGTCCTTTTAGCCGAAGTAATACCTTCATTAGGCAGCAAAAAAATTGTCCCTTGGAGCAGCTCGAATGCGCTACTACCTTCGTCGTAGTTGTTCTCCCTCTGCGGCAGCATGAACATTTCCCATTTACACGCAAGGATTTACTATGATTTCGATAGAAAGAGGTTTGGGCTGGAAGTTTTGGGAAAAAATGGGGGGGAAATGAGTGTTGTATCTTCTCGGAAACCCTCCAACAAATTTACCTCTTTTTTATTTGAGCATTTGAGGGCTGCAGGATTCATTCAGGACTGTCATCCAGAGGTAAGCGACATGCTCATTTACTGAACTTGGACTCCATGAGATTTTATTGCTATGGATTGGTAGGAATGGCGCTTTTGCTTTAGTTTTAGAAATGTAGTATGTTCTTTATGTTCATTGTCGTAATGCAAATGGATGAGTTGGAGAATTTCAAGCCACAAAAACAATTATCAGATACTATGTCTCTGGATTCCAATGTATCTGCACAGCAAAACACATGAATTGTGTATTCAGATATAGATGGGTCTGTTTACAAAGTAGAAAGGAGTAATTATGCAACAGACAATGGATATGATTTAAAAAGTGGTATTCAGGTCACTGAACCAGAGGCTCTGTTTGCCAAAAAATTGTTTGGAAGAATTGGGTTTGGTAGGTTAAGCTTAATTCAGAATCTCCTTTTTTAGTGGCGGCCAAGAAGAGGAATGTGAGGCCTAAAGGAGCCGAGGACGAGGACGGGAATAACCAGAAGAAGAATCGGAAGCAGGGGAATGTTGTGGAAGGAGCGCGGATGGCGCCTAATGCTTGGCCCTAGCAAGAAATGGTCCAGAGCTATACTGGCTCAGGCTCTCAGAGCATCGGGCATGAAGATGCAATAGCGGAGATAGCCAGTTAACCTCAGCATGGCATTCCTACAAACAATGAAGTCCAAATGAGGTAAGTACCATGTAATTTTTTTTTCACTCGCCCAATAAATTTATTTACTGTAAAACAACCATCAAAGTAAAACATTCTTTAATTTATTTACTGTAAAATGACCATCAAAGTGAAACGTTTTGAAAGGGAAATCTTTAGTAATAAAAAGAGAACCTTCAAAAATTGTTGAGACCTTCAAAAATTGTTGCAGATTAAAGAAGAAAACCTGACCTGTTTAAAGAAGCAAACCTGACCTGTTGTCTTTATTTTGCAGATTAAAGAACAAGGGATACGCACATGAATGGATGAAGGGATACACAGATTAAGGGAGCATTTATGGAATGGATGATTCACTGGACTCACCACCATTGAGTGACACGAATCTTGACACTAATCTTGCATGGTTCTCAACCTCCTCTGCTGGCACATAACCGTAGTGAAGAACCTCACCCTAATGAAGAAGGGGAGTGAAAACATTAAATGTTTACTAACTAATACTATCTCTGAAGATAACATGAGTTCACGTGAAGATACTTACACCTTAAAGTGGCCATCATTTATATTTTTCAAATGAAAAACTTTGCATATCTCCTCCCTATGCCTCGGGAAGAGGCCAAATAATAACACAATTTGAAAACTTACGTTAAAAAATCAAACTTGAGTTTGGAAATGGCATAAAACTTTGAAAACTTTGGTTTAAAATGGTTCGTACAACTTTGGTACGAGTGCACAACTAATAGACTATCTAAAAACCGTTTACTAAGAGTCTGTGCAGCCCGAAGACAGGGACTAATAATTAATTGATGATATCAAACTCCAATTAAATTCAATAGCTTATATAACATAAACTAGAAGTGGCAAGGTAATTTGAACAATAGATTTGTGCCTTCGACCACATTATACGAGCAGCACTAGGACATGGGACATGTCACATGCGTTTACTTACGTATCGAAGTCTCCTTTCTCCACATCATACCTTCACATTGAGACATTTGTGATTTGTATTCATTGTTTATACCATTCTATCTTCTTCAACACAATTATTAAAGTCTACTACCAAGCTTGGTTTCCACCTCCTTTTCTTTTGCTAGAGGAATTAATCATCACTCTATTACACCCAATACATGCTTATAATATTTTTATGTAGTAATGGAGGAGGAACTAATCATCATTATGTTATCATCCTCTACATGCTTATAATATTTTTATGGAGTGATGGACGAGTAACTAATCATCAGTGTGTTATCATCCTCTACATGCTTATAATATTTTTATGCAGTAATGGAGGAGGAACTAATCATCACTATCATCCTGTACATGCTTATAATATTGTTATGGACATTATAATAAAAAATTCCAAATAAATAATCACACTTTATTTTATATTTAACATTGGGATACGAATGTCTTGTCACACTACACAAGCTACAAAGTCTTTCTTTAAACAATCACACGTTATTGTACTGCCTCCCAGGCAGTATACATAGTGATGAGTTCACTTTGACTCTCTATTAATTTGGGTTGACTTTAAAAATTTTGTAAAAAACTTAATGTGTAACATAACAAACTCAAAATTTTATTTTTTAATATGTAAAAAAAACTAAATTTTCTTACATTTCATTCGCTGATAACTTTATAGTGTTATTGCAGCCTTCACGTATTTCGAGGTCAGAATTAACTCAATGACATGACAGACTGAGTAAGGGTAAGTTGAATTTATGTTTTATATTTATATTTAATAATTTAAAAATAATGTCACAGCGCGGTTAATTATTTCAGTTATGACGGACAAAACGAAATTAAAAAAAACGTAGTACAGGCATTTGCTGTTACCAGTAAAAGCCGAGTACTGGGGTTGACAGGTGCCTCTGTTTGGAGCTGTCAATCACATCATACAGCATATGCGCGCAGATAAATGTTGTCTCTAAACCTGTTCGTGGATGTAAGCGGTATTCATGTGCTTAGCGCAAGCCACGGCCTTTGAACACGCTTATATTGCCACTTAGGATTATCCGTACATGGCAGACGGACTTTTCATTGACAGCTGGCGAATCATTCAGAGAGGATGTGCAAGTCTGTGGTTCGGGAACCGCTGAGCTAAAAATTGTGGTTCAATATTTATGAGCGATATAACATTTTCTATCACCTTCAATCGTATTACCATATTCTTTACCATTTTAGGAGGCAGTACGCGTAGCCTCGCTACCTTGTTTTATATTTAACATTGGTATACAAATATCTTGTCACACTACACAAGCTACAAAATCTTTCTTAAAAAAAAAATCATAAATAAAAATATTTATATTCCACCCACATAATATTATATTAATTTTTTTTTTAAGATAAGTCTTCCAAATACCCACACATAAAATCAGAATTTTTTTAAAAGAGTCCAATGTCATCAAAATAGTGTGAAAACTACATGACACGACAATCCACAGCACTTAATTTCATTTTTATATTATTAAAAATATTAATTTAGAAAATCTCACCGAAGATATTGGTGTAAACATGGATTTGGTTTTTATATGACTTTAGTTTTGTGGAAAGAAACGATTAAGGTCAACAAGACATGTGAACTTTTGGGTTGAAGATTTTATCATAGCTCTGCAGTCCAGTTCAAAGCTCTTAAAAAAGAGCCTTATTCGTCTGAATACGTGTCAAATCCATAGGAAAATGGGATTCACCCCACAAATCCATAGGAAAATGGGATCACTTCTTTAGAGTTGGACATCTTGTCCTTTCATTGAATGCAACTTGAAGTGCATATGGAATTGCCCATAGTAGAGGGGTGAAAGTAATCTCTTTCAATATTAGTTGCAGAATGCACCTAATCTAGGGCTGAAGGGTTTAACGTCTATATATTTGTCTCTGCACTCCAATATATATCTAAGAATAAACGATTGAGGTTGACGAGACAATTTGTCGGACACGGCGGAGCATCTTGTCCTATACTTGCAGTCCAAACTCTGTATACCTCTGCACTCCATGTGAATGCTTTTAAAAAAAGGGCGCACTGTATTTGAATATGTGTCAAGTCCATAGGAAAATGAGTGTTCACCCCCACAAACAATACCTGTGCAGTCCATGTGAAAGCTAATAAGTACATGTGAGCCCAAACTTCGAAGCTGCTTTTAGGTAGGCGTGCCTCACACGGCAGAGAATCTTGTCGTTTGCTTGCACTCCATACTATGTACACTGCACTCCATGGGTGTACAAAGACCATTTTATTGGGCAGTGGCCGACAATGACCATTTCTTTACAATGGGACTTTGATTGTTTGCAACTAGCGGTTCAGATTGTATTCGGTGAATGTAATCTTTTTTCATATTAGTTGCAGGGTCAAAGCTGTGGTTCAAATATGTGGTTTCCCCTCTCTTCCAATTATATCTCGTATATAGAACAAACACGTGTCATCTCATACATATAATGATCTACGCCTCGGGTCTAACAATCTTAATTTCCCTAAGTAGAGGATCGGGGCTAAAGGGTTTTATTTACCTAATAAAAAGCGAGGGGAACACATTCATTTGGTTTCTCGGTGAATGTAATATCTTTTCATATTAGTTGCAGAATCACCTATCTCTGCACTCCAATATATATGTCGGAAGAAACGATTGAAGTTGACGACACAATTTGTCGGATTTATCGTTACTTACACGGCATTGTCCTTTGCACATCAGCCCCGTAATTTGACGACCTGTAGGACGTATTTTCATTTTCAAGACATATTTGACTGTAGGTTTTAAATATACTTTGTATTTTCATTTTCAAAACATATGTGACTGTATAAAACGTACAACGTGACTTGTAAAACATATTTTACTGTAGGTTTTAAATATAAAACGTAGTTTAGTTCATTCGGATCCGACCACTTCGTACACGATGCAACATGCGCTGCTATCGCCCTTCGGATGAAGCTTGACAAAGTTCTTCAAGTAATTGAGGGCGTTGTTCGTGTACTTTCTCGCACATATCAACCTACTATTTTTACTTTCTCGCACAGATCAACCGACCATTTTTCCAAGGTTTACTTTCTAGCACCCATTTCTTGTACTATTGGTAGCTCAGTTGATTTTTTTTAACACAGAAAATTGCACTTTATATTTATATTAGAAATATAAACTGGTCTTTACCAGAGATTCAATACATTATGATATTCAAAACAGATCCAGTAGAACCCCATTTCACTATGAGACAAAACAGACTTATAATCCCCATTACATGAGCTATATCATCCATAAAGGGGCAAAAGACTCATCATCCACAATGTGCTTTCTAGACATATGACAAGTCCCAATACAAAGGACAAACAAAAAGAAATATGATAATATCTCAGTGCTACAAATAACAAAAACTGAGCAGACAAAGACCCAAAACTGATCTTCTAGTAAAGGTCGAGTGATAATTGAGGACCCTCATGTTCCTTAACACACTGAAAATAGAAAATCTTCCCGGGATCCTTAAGTAATGCCTGTTTTGAGAGGTTGTCTGCCACTTTGTTATCTTCTCTGTATACATGAGCAAAGGAGATATTATGGAATTGTTTAATTAATCCCATTAGTCTTTGCTTCCAGCATTCCAATGAAACAACCTGAAAACGACCTTTGTCCTTTAGCGAGTCAATGATGACCTTAGAGTCACCCTGAACATGAATAGCCTGTATGGATAGCCGAGAAGCCAGGGTGAGGAGGGCCCATGCTCCCAACAGTTTCGCTCTTGTATTCGTACTCAACCCACAATTGAGAAACCATTTGAAGAAGCATTGCTCATTGATCTGTATAACTCCTCCAGCTCCATTGTTCTGTCCCGATGACGCCGCCACCCCATCAAACCAATTAACCGACTCACCCAGTGCTTGACAAGATTGTCCCTTTCTCCGAACTACCGTAATCGGATTTACTTTGTGGTCCCTCATGGCTAATATTACACGGTGTACCACCTTCTGAACTGTTGGAAGACTATCTTAAAAAATTGTCGAATTCCTTTCCTGCCATTTAAACCAACAGATATGCACCGACAAAGTTGGATATAAAAAGTTTTGTTTACTCTACAAATTAAAGCAATCCGCTAAAGTGTTACCTGCCCAGGAAACCAAGAAATTTGTGTATAATTTTACCTTCCCCCAAACAACCAATGTGAAGGTGCAATCAACAAACAAATGTTGAGTTGTTTCACATTCCTTCTTCCAAAGAATGCAGCAGCTCGGACCAATGAAACCTCTTCGTTGAAGTATATCCCATGATAGAATTTTGTTCTCTACCATCAGCCATATAAAGATCTTGATTTTCAGGGAGCAGTCCCAGGACCATAGAACCTTTCTCCAACCTCAAATGGTATGGATCCATTTCATTTTTTCCATCGCCATATACACATTCTTAACCGAAATTTGTCTTGTCTGGTCTCCACCCGTCCAAATCAAGGCATCTGATCTGTCTTGTAGGAGCACCCCATAATTTATAAGAGCGCATCTGAATGATTGCCATTCTACATAAAGGGGCCCCACTATATCTAGCTCCTCTCTAGTAAGCCAATTTGAAACTACCATTCCCGCGCGTGGTTCAAAAGTAGCTCGGTATAGATAGTAAACACCTTTCTGGTTTATAGCTTGAATAAGCTCCTTAGACAGAATAGCTAATAATCCCATGCCCAGGACACGATCCTTCCGATCAGAATGGAATGACCCGAACCCGGGCTCCATGCTAATCAGTGCATTGTAACACCATGTTTCCCCCGATCTGTAAATATAACTATATTGGCCAGGAACTATGGCAAAATCGAAGGTGTGAATGTTTGATTTGATGGACCTTTGTATAAAAGGTCGATGAATGCAAATTCTGTTAGGAATATGTGTTGCATGGCTGCTGGGAAGGGGATGTGTTGAAAGAGACCACGATTGCTAATGAAAAGTGGTGGAAGGGACTCAGAGTGGTTGCATTAACTTCCACTGAACCAATACCACACTGGTTTTACTTGCTCGAGACCAAAACAACTCTCTAACCCAGCAATGAATTTTCGTCAGAATGGTAGGTGGGGAGGCTCCTCAAGAGTAATGAGGGGATGGGGTGAACTACCCATCCGTAAAGCTCTCAAACCTAACCACGGACGGGGAAATTCGCGCCACACACAATCTTGCAGAGGAATGCAAGAAAGAAAGCGTGGAGGTGGGCAGAGGATTGTAGAGAAGATTGCAGAGCAGAACTGAGAGCCCTGGAATCGAATGGAGTTCTGAGCACAGGAGAAGGAGAGTAACCTTTGGCCCCGTCTGTTTTCTTTGATATATGGAGAAGGAGAGTAACCTTCGTCCCTAACTTTTGTTAGGCTGGAAGTAAGAGATTGAATCACAGAGCATCGTGGTCTAAGCTCGGGGGTGGCCAATGATAAATCCGTTGGGAGTGACCGAGCCTATGGTAGGGTGGAAACAAGCACCCTTCTCAGCAGTCGCATCACGCCTTGTGGTTCTGATAAGTGTTTTATGCCTTGTACATTGAATTGAATACCATAAATGCATGCTCATGTTTATATGCCTATAAATGGTTCCTGTATGCTATGATTTCCTGGTGTTTTAAATTGGAAATAATGAATGCATGTATATACTTATATGCCACAATTGGTTTCTGTATAAAATGGGTAAGTCTGGAACTTGAGTCCGTCCCACTCAGAATTACCCCATCTCCCTGATTTTCGTGATATTCTGGTTAAATCCCTTGAAAGCACCTTCCCATGGAAGTTGCATCATGTCCCAGAGTCAGAGTAAGCTCCTTGGTATGGCTACCGCTATAGTAAACCCACCAAGTTACCCTGCCCCAGTGTCACAGCTCATAACTCGGTGAGTTAGGGAAGCGCTTCATTCAGGTCAGTAGCCTAGGGACTTTGAGAAACACCCAAGCCCTTATCCAGAAACCTGACTAAGATCATGGATAATTGCCCAAGAACCATCTAAGGATTCGTGTGTCTCGGAGCTGGGAACCCTATGCAAGAAGGAGTTAGCTCTTGAAGGTTTCGGAGCCATGGAAGCCCAGAGCTCTGAGAGGTTGAATTTTGTTACCCAAGTTTAGAAAGGATAGCAAGTCCAAATATAGAGAGGGGGTATCCAATTCGTCTGATAGACGAACGAACAAGATCCTTTCGGGAGTATCCCAGGTCTATCAGGACCAATGGATCTAGAGGAGGAGCATAGGCGTTAATGCCTCGACCCCTTCAGTCTTCGCAAGCAGCGATGGAACTGGGACCGTAGATCCCATGAATCCATCAGGAGCTACCTTGACCGTCGATCTTAACCCTTGTGTAGGCGGGAGAGTGGATTCGTCAAAGTCCGAAAAGCCCTGAAGTAATCAAAATTGTTCGATGAAAGGGACACATGGAGGGCGATCGACATTTCGTTGACTCGCGCATCAGAAGAGTCAACAGACATAGTTTTAAGGACTCGCAAAACGCAAAGTCCCGGTGAAACCTGGGCCATTGATCTGTGGGAGGCTCAAAGCCATTGATCTGTAGAGTGAGAGAATTTCAGAGTTTCGGACTTCGGGATTCCAAGGAGGAGGAGTTGGACGATTTTTCCAACTTCATGAGTGGAAAAATCCCAATTGAACCTAGGCCGTTGGATAGAGAGAGACCTGTAAATTGTCGATTTAGCTTGGTCGGGGTTTCAGAGATTTGGTCACCGGGAAAGAGGAAGAACTGTTCGTGATTTATGAATCATGAAGTCCCAAAAAATATGGGAGCTGGGACCCATTCCTAGAGGAAGGTCACACCGTGATCACAGGCGAGAGGGCTAGTGCTTGCTAGGCCCCTAATTGGGATTCGTGACTTGGAGGAGTTGGAGAAGTTGGGACATCTGGTCTCGAAAGCCCCAAAGTCATGAAATGCGACGCGCGATTTAGACTAAGCCTATGGTCGCGGGTAGTGGTCATATGGAGGAGGATAGGGGAAGAGCTAGCCTACGCTAGGCCCCTATAGGAACTCGTGGATTCTGTCCCTTGAGAAAAAGGCAAAAATTTTATTATGCCCGTAGTGGGTTTGTGACAAATTGGTATCAGAGAATGGTTACAACACTTGGCATGGTTGGGCTCATGGACGAGTTGCATAGAAACTCTATTTGAAATGCTCTTGAAAAGAGTAACCCTCTATCTTAACCCCCTTTACCAAAAGTCAAAGTTAAGAGTGTTATGAAGGGAAAACAATGAAATTTCTACTCTGTATATGCATTTAAGAAACGTCACATTATGTGTTGGTTATGAACGAATATAATGTTAGCTAACAACAATTGTTTTGTCTTCACACAAGCAGACGATCAACCACAGAAAACTGCAAGCATATAGAATGGTGACGTGCCACGAAGTGGGGGATGGCTCCCACAACAAAGATGAAGAGTCTGACGAGAGGAGGGCGGTAGAGACCCCCCCGGATCTGGCTGAGACTGTGAGGAGTCTCATGGCCGAATTACAAAGCTGTAAGGCCGACAACGAGAGGTTGATGAAAGAATGAGAGAAGCAAACAGAAATTAATGCAGTCTTGCTGCAGAGTTTATCCAACATACAAAGACAACTGCAGCATGGACCTGACACCAGTCACGTGGACCGACGATAGATAAAGAGGAGTCAAAGTCCATTCGAGATACGGAAACGTGGTCTCTTAAGTGGCCACACTGGGAGGAGCACCTCGAGAAAGGTCCACCCCGGAGACAGGGGACAAGCACCAGACAATTCCTTTGGAAAGGAAACCAGCGACACGGAGGGATCTTCTAGTAGCAGAACTAGTTCACATTCTTGAAGAAAACGAAAGAAACGAAAGCACCCCAAGGGTCATAATATTGAAGAATTCAAGAAGGCCAAACCACCCTCTTTCGACGGCGAGATTAAGAAGGGAGAGGAGGCGGAGGCCTGAATGCTTGGACTAAAGAAGTATTTCAGAGTCCATGACTTCTCAGAAAACTTGAAGGCCCAAGTAGCCACTTTCAACCTGAATGGAAAAGCTTCCATTTGGTGGGAAGACCTTAAGAATGTGAAAGGGATTCATGAAGAAGACCTGTCTTGGGAACGGTTTGAAAGATACTTCAGGAAGAAGTATCTGTCAGAAAAGTATTTCGATGAAAAGAGTAAAGAGTTCTATGAACTCAAGTTGGGACAACTCACCATAGAGGAACATGTCAGCCGATTCCTTGAGTTGCTGAGGTACGTATCCTACATAAAAGTGGAAAAAGAAAAGATGCAACGATTCATCAGCGGGCTACCTAAGGACTATCAAAATAGGATTGAGTTTGACGAACCAAAGACCCTAGAGGACACTATCTGAAAAGAAAGGTATTGTTATGAACAATTTGGGCCTCAGACAGAACCTTGCAAAGGTTGGAAGCAGAAGAATAGTTCGGGGTTCTAGAAAAAGGGGTTTAAATCCCCAAGATTTAAAAACTATAAGAAGGATTCAAGGATGAGATTTTCGACCCGAAGTGTACACCAGCAGAATTTCCCTTCCCAGAGAGGAAATAAACCTTTTGGATCAACCCCAGGAAAGACTGATAACCCAAAGAAAGAACACTTGAAATGTTGGGGTTGTGGAGAAGAACATCTACTAAGGGACTGCCCGCACAGATCGTAGAATAGTAGGAGAATTTAAAACGTCCAAGAAGCTACCACTGTCAATGATGTGGCCATGAGTATGCCGCAAATTTATGCAGCCGTGGATAACAAACAAGCCGACCACCAAGCTTCAGTGGTGGAGATGGAAGGCATGATCGCCAACCATCTAGTGTCTATTTTAATTGACCCTGGTTCGAACTTGAGTTATGTGACCCCTCAGGCTGTTGATAAGTGTAAATTACAACCACATAAACATGCCAAGCCATGGTTGGTACAGTTAGCCACTGGCACCAAAAGAAGGGTAGTAGAGGTCATACCAGCTTGTCAATTCACTATGGGTGGATTCCCCACCCAAGCAACCCTTAACATACTACCTCTAGGGTCGTATGACCTGTTGATTGGTATGGATTGGCTAGCCACATATAAAACTAGACTGGATTATTACCATAAAACCTTAGAATGCATAGGTGAAGAAGGGAGAAAGATAACCCTCCAGGGGATTCAAAATCCTGTCTTAGTGAGACAAATATCAGCCCTTCAAATGAAAAATTATTGTAGAAAGGGATGTCCTCTATATGCAATACAGGTGTTGGAATCTATTGAGGATGACAGACCAAGCCTAGAAGACCACCCCATACTAAGAGAGTATAGATATGTGTTTCCAAAAGAGGTATTGGGTCTACCTCCGAGAAGGGACATTGACTTCTCGATAGAACTTTCACCAGGAGCGGTGCCTGTGTCTAGGACACCCTACAGGATGAGCACACCCGAGCTAGTTGAGCTTAAACTACAACTAAAATAAATGATGGACAAAGGCTATATCCATCCCAGCGTGTCTCTATGGGGAGCACCAGTCATGTTTGTGAAGAAGAAAGATGGTACCCTCTGACTGTGCATAGATTATAGACAACTCAATAAGGTAACCATAAAGAACAAGTACCCTTTACCTAGAATCAATATCTTGTTCTATCAATTGGGAGGTGATTCCATCTTCTCCAATATTGACTTGAGATATGGATACCATCAAGTCCGAATCAAGGGTGAAGACATCCACAAAACCACCTTCAGGACGAGATATGGTCATTACGAGTTTGTGGTAGTACCATTTGGATTAACCAATGCCCCTGCCACTTTTATGTGCTTGATGAACAATGTGCTCAACAAATTCCTAGACAAATTTGTATTGGTTTTTATTGACGATATCTTAATCAACTCCAAGAATAGAGAGGAACATGAGGAACATCTTAGACTTGTGCTTCAAGTGCTAAGAGAACATCAACTCTATGCCAAATTTAGCAAGTGTGACTTTTTCCAGAAGCAAATACATTACTTGGGCCATGTCATATCTGAAGAAGGGGTAGCAGTAGACCCTGACAAGATCAGGTCTATCATGGATGGCCTACCCCAAAGGATGTTTCAGATATCAGATCCTTTATGGGCTTAGCAGGATACTATAGAATATTTATAAAAGGATTCTCCAAGATTGGTTGTCCAATCACTTCCCTCCAGAAGAAGGGAGCTAAATTCATTTGGACACAAGAATGTGAAGCAAGATTTCAATCCCTGAAATACCTTCTGAATCACATACCCATGTTGAAGATCATCGATCCTGAAAATGACTTCCTCGTGTGCACAGATGCCTACAAGGAAGGGATCGGAGGAGTCCTTATGCAAGAAGGAAATGTAGTCTACTATGAATCCCAAAAATTGAATGAGCACGAAGTCAACTATGTGACCCATGATCTAGAGCTAGCCACCATAGTGCGTGCCTTGAAAATGTGGAGGCATTACCTCCTGGGTAGGAAATTTGTACTCATGAAAGACCACTCTGGATTGCGACACCTGTTTGACCAACCAAAACTCAATGCTAGACAAGCTAGGTGGATGACCCTCCTTAGCGAGTTTGATTTCAAAATCAAACATATCAAAGGAAAGGAAAATAAGGTGGTTGATGCTCTTAGTAGAAGTATGGAAACAATTCACCTGGCAGCGGTGAGCACCTGTGAAACGAATGTCAAGGAAAGAGTCAGGAATGCATAGGAAATAGACGCATTCTTCCAGACCGTGACCTCGTACTTGGAGCAAGAACCTGCAGGGATAAAGTATGAAGGCTACCAGATGTTGGATGGAGGTCTGCTAACTTACAGAAACAGATTGTATATTCCAAACTGTGATGACTTGAAGAGGTTCATAATGGATGAACTACATAAAAGACCATATACTAGTCACCCAAGATACCAGAAGATGATCACAACCACCAGGAAACAATTCTATTGGCCTGGATTGAAGAAAGACATAGTTGAGTACTTAGAAAAATGTATAGAATGCCAACAAGTTAAAGCATAACATCGGCACCCAATAGGATTATTACAACCTCTACCAATCCCAGAATGGAAATGGGAGACCATCTCCATGGATTTCATCACCAGATTACCAACATCGACCAAGCAAACTGACACCATCATGGTAGTGGTGAATAAATTGAGCAAATCCGCTCATTTTATTCCCGTCAAATCGACTTGCAAGGTAATAGATATCGCCAACATATTCATGAAGGAGATATTCAGACTACATGGAATGCCTAAGGAGATCGTGTCTGATAGGGACACAAAATTTACTTCAAACTTTTGGAAATCCTTGATGGCGGGCCTGGAGACCAAATTATTGTTTAGCACAGATTATCATCCCCAATCCGATGGACAGATGGAAAGAGTGAACCAAATATTAGAAGATATGTTAAGGATGCATGTAATGCATCAACCTAAAAAGTGGGAAGATTACCTGCCACTGATGGAATTTTCCTACAACAACGGCTACCAAGAATCACTAAAGATGAGCCCTTTTGAAGTCCTCTATGATAGGTCGTGCAACACTCCAGACAGTTGGAGTAATCTCATGAACAAAATTACGATTGGACCCAACATGTTGAAAGAAATGGAACAACAAGTGATTCAGATAAAGTAAAATATGAAAATCGCTTAGAATAGATAGAAAAGTTATGCCGATAGAAAGAGAACCCCCAGGGAATTCAAGACGAGAGACCACGTCTATCTTAGAGTTAGGACCAGAAAGAGTTCCTTGAGGATGGGAGCTTGTGCCAAATTGGCACCTCGGTATTGTGAACCCTTTGAAGTTCTAAATAGAGTGGTACCTGTATCCTATAGGCTATCACTCCCTTCCATAATAAAAGCACATAATGTTTTCCATGTTTCATTATTGAAGAAATATGTACATGATTTTAATCATATAATTGACTGGTTTGTGATCTAGGTAGAACCGGAGGGAGAATTCCTTTCAGAACCTCAATGCATACTAGACAGGAAGGAAATCCCACTCAGGAACCGAACCATTGCACAAGTCAAGGTGCAGTGGAAACACTTTGGCCCACATGAGGCTACGTGGGAAATGGAAGATGCCATGAAACATACATATCCAATTTTGTTTACTTCTATACATACCAGTCATGTTAATAGATAAGAACATTGAGGACGATGTTCCTTTAAGGGGGAGGGAATTGTAACACTCTATTTCCCCTGGTTTGTAAATATAACTATATTGGCCAAGAACTATGGCAAACTCGAAGGTGTGAATGTTTGATTTGATGGACATTTGTATAAAAGGTCGATGAATGTAAATTATGTTAGGAATATGTGTTGCATGGCTGCTGGGAAGGGGATGTGTTGAAAGAGACCACGATTGCTAATGAAAAGTGGTGGAGTGGACCCGGAGTGGTTGTGTTAACTTCCACCGAACCAGTACCACACTAATTTTACTTGCTCGAGACCAAAACAACTGTTTGACCTAGGAATGAATTTCCATCAGAATGGTAGGTGGGGAGGCTCCTCAAGAGTAATGAGGGGATGGGGCGAACCACCCATCCGTAAATCTCTCAGACTTTACCACAGACGGGGAAATTCGCACCACATTCAATCTTGCAGAGGAATGCAAGAAAGAAAGCGTGGAGGTGGGTAGAGGAGTGTAGAGAAGATCGCAGAGAAAAACTGAGAGCCCTGGAATCAGATGGAGTTCTGAGCACAGGAGAAGGAGAGTAACCTTCGTCCTCGTCTATTTTCTTTGATATAGAGAGAAGGAGAGTAACCTTCGTCCCTAACTTCTGTTGGGTTGGAAGTAAGAGATTGAATCACAGAGCATCGTGGTCTAAGCTTGGGGGTGGCCAGTGATAAATCCATTGGGAGTGACCGAGCCTGTGGTAGGGTGGAAACGAGCACCCTTCTCAGTAGTCGCATCACGCCTTGTGGTTCTGATAAGTGTTTTATGCCTTGTACATTGAATTGAATACCATAAATGCATGCTCATGTTTATACGCCTATAAATGGTTCCTGTATGCTATGATTTCCTGGTGTTTTAAATTGGAAATAATGAATGCATGTATATACTTATATGCCACAGTTGGTTTCTGTATAAAATGGGTAAGTCCGGAACCTGAGTCCGTCCCACTGAGAATTACCCCATCTCCCTAATTTTCGTGATATTCTGGTTAAATCCCTCGAAAGCACCTTCCCATGGAAGTTGCATCATGTCCCAGAGTCGGAGTAAGCTCCTTGGTATGGCTACCACTGCAGTAAACCCATGAAGTTACCCTGCCCCGGTGTCATAGCTCATAACTCGGTGAGTTAGGGAAGCACTTTATTCAGGTCAGTAGCCTACGGACTTTGAGAAACACCCAAGCCCTTATCCAGAAACCCAACTAAGATCAGGGATAATTGCCCAAGAACCATCTGAGGATTCGTGTGACTCAGAGCTAGGAACCCTGTGCAAGAAGGAGTTAGCTCTCGAAGGTTTCGGAGCCATGGAAGCCTGAAGCTCTGAGAGGTTGAATTTTGTTACCCAAGTTCATAAAGGATAGTGAGTCCAAATATAGAGAGGGGGTATCCAATTCATCTGATAGACGAACGAACGAGATCCTTTCGGGAGTATCCCAGGTCTGTCAGGACCAATGGATCTAGAGGAGGAGCGCAGGTGTTAAGGTCCTAACCCACACATAGGTAGATCAATGTATTCAGATGTAATAAAGGTCAATATTAATAAGGCCTTTCAATAAAATAGAATA
>SNQJ01S0045711.1:49078-62165 GCA_010110895.2 Picea sitchensis | reverse complement strand
TGCATGCATATTGGCCATTTGACTTTTTGGTATGCTCTTTGACTGCTAGCTAGCCCAGGAGTCTGTTTTGGTTTTATTATCATGGATGCAGAAACTCCTTTCACTCCTCCGTTCACCGCTACCCAACCCATGATGCCTACTCAGTTCATGGGGACGGACCCTTCCATTTTTTACAATGGTATGCACAATTACAATGCTCAGTGCGCACCTTGGGTCTCTAGTCATGCTTCTGTTGATATGCCTTCCCACGTGCAACCCTCTCCCTGGTCCACATATATGAATCCTAGCATTGGACCCAGGGGCACTATGGCTCCCNNNNTTTGATATGAGTCGTGTTCCCTTTGGGGGTTGGAACCTTCCCCCTTATCAACCCAATGCTAGATATGCCCTTTCAGGAGCTAGTGCTTAGATGGATTCTTATTCCACTTATTACACTCCACCCATGTATCTTTCATCTGCCATGTTGGTTCCATTGAACACTTTTTCCATGACAGGTCCTCAAGTACCCTCGGTGTTTCATACAGGGAAAATCAATTTTATGGTTCGGGATACTCTCCTTATGGACCCCCTTCGCAAGGGGGAAACATATATCCTCACTCGAATAATTCTTATCCTACCTCGGTCTCATTGCAGACCTCAGTGATGATGCCCGTTCAAACTTCTTCGGATCATTTTGGCATGCACCAACACGTTTCTGAGCAAGGACATGGAGTACACCAGGATCCTTTCTGGTCTGCAATGTTTCAGACTCAACCTTTCCTCGGACCTTGGAATCAAACACTGCAATCTATCGCTAGCCCAGTCACTGTCAGTCACACTGGCGCTCCATCACCAACCTCTGCCAGTCATTTTAGCAATGTGTCAACGTTTTCTACGAATTATGACGACAGCTTATGCCCAACCTCTGCTGATCATGTTGGGGGCACCATCCTCTTCACCCCAAATCACAGCTATGTTACGTCTCCAGCTCCTATTTCTCATATCGAGGATGACTCTCTTTCTCCTGCTAGTTACATCGAGAAACCTAGATGTCTCAGACATAAGCCTAAATTCCTTTGCAGGACTTGTGAAGGAAGTCACCTTTCCCACTTGTGTCTGGTCACTGCCAAGATACCAGCAGCGTGGGGCTCACCCAAGAGCTCTCCAAGTTATGAGACATCCCCGGTTTCCCCCCACACCGCTTCTCCATTGGTTGTCTCGGCGGTTTCACCGAGGAAATCCTCCTCTGACCTCACCCCCTTGATTGAGAGTGAAGTGTTTTCTGCCCCCATTACTATACATCCTCTTCAACCTATAATTGAAGAGGTAATCGCACCAATGCAATCTCTAGTTAATCCTACTCTTGTTACAGAAAGTGAGGTGCCTGTTAGTCATGTCATCAACATTCCCCCTGCTGAACACAAGAGATTTATTCTTCCTCCAAGTCTCGTCGAGGTCCCCTTCAATTAGGACAACCTGATGGGGCATCCCATACCCCCACCTATGTCTTTTCCACTAAGAGACATTATTCGAACCATAATAGAGACTCTGTACTCCGTTAGCTCTTTCTCCTCTTTGACTTGGAGATCGTTGGGTTTTCCCAAGCTTTTGTCAGCTATCCACAAGGTACTGACTTTTGGCAGAAGGTCGGGATGGGAGCCTTGGCCTCCCCATTTACATGTTGATTAGAACAACAAAAACGAGTCTTAGTTAAGCTCTTTTCCGACTCATATAAAAAACCGAAAATATCGTTGAGTGATTTGTCCCTTTCACACTCGTTAAAATTGGATTTGAAAGGTCATGAGTCTTAGTTAAGCTCTTTTCCGACTCGCTATCAAAAATAGAAAAGATTGTTGAGTGAACTTGTCTTTTTCACACTCAAAAAAAGGATTTGAAAAGACGTCTATTTGGCACAAGTTTACCCCTTTTTTACACCAAATAGACTAAAAGACATAAAAAAGGACATTTTTTGGCGTCAAGTTGTGATTGCATCTCATGCCCTCGCTTGCAGTATTGATCCTTTAGTCGGTTCTCACTTTGCGTTATAAACCATTGCCTAAGCAGTTTTGCATCCTCAACCAAGTAGAGCCTTGTTTTTATCCTTCGCAATTTGACACCCTATACCCTGAAGGGAACATCACCCCGAGTGTCCATCTCCTGCATGCATTTCCTTGCATTGAGCATAGGTACGTTCCACTACTGGAACTAGTTTTGCTTACTTACGACACTTGTTCCCTCCTCTGTATCATAGCATTCATTTGTTATGAAAAAAAAAAAAAACGGGCGNGCGGGAAGGGAGTACTATATTGTAATTGGCAGTAGTCATGTCACCTTTGAACATAGCACAAAGTTATTGATTCCTCATGTCATCATAATTTTGGATTTAGCATGGCCTTAGGAAGCTGATCTCGTTACATAGTTTTCTCTACCGACTGGTTATTCTTCCAGTCCCTATGGAGAACATTATTGATGCCTCCTGCATCTAATAGTTACACCATTGAGTCTATGCTACCTGAGTCCACCATATGTCTCATGCTCTTGTTCAAAGGAAGTCTATCAACCTGTGTCGGCCACTCCTCAGAAATCTTGACTTTGCATGTCGGCCATACCCTCAATTTGTCTCATAATCACATGATACTTTGGTCTTATCAGGCACCCTGGCCCTACTTTCATTATTGGTAGGTCACCTTGAACCCAGCAGTCGACATTTCATCATTGGTCGTTGACTGGGTGGTTTCCCTTGTGTTCGACGGCAAGACATCTATTCACACTTTGGGATTCGTGCAGTGTCTTGGATGTCATTAGACTTATTGGTGGTTTCCTCGCCTTTGTCAGCAATTTTTCATCATTGGCTGCTATTCAGAGGGTCTTTTCATGTACCGCTTGCATTTGGCACATGAGAAAGATGCACAAGGTCGTTGGTTTGTGAACATGTTCTTCATCCGATCTCCACCAAATTATGAAGCTCCTGCTTTGTTCCTCGTGGTGACTGATGAGAGATGCCTCAATTCTCTCCTTTCAGCGGGTCTCTTTCCATCGACTTCAACTCATTTATTCTGGATATGGGACCTAGAGTTTTATGAGTACCTTGAGGTTTGCAGTCATTAGTGGCATGCTCTTTCACCATTGACAGATGGGAATACATCAATGTCTCCTGATCAATGGATCTCTCAAGTGTTCGACACCGACTCCTTTATTCACACTTGTAGAGATGTACTCGGTGCCTTGATACCTACTTTCATTATTGGTAGGTTGTCTCACGTTTGTTAAAGGTATACCTCAATGACCAGTAATCAAATGATGTCTCATCATGTTCGACCTCAACTCATTTATTCACATGATGTAGACTTGCACCATTGTCGGATAGTGTACAAGACTTGAAGACATCACTATGTCGCCGCAGCTTTCCTGAGTTGTTTCTTCTCTTTCATTGGACCAACACCTCTTTGACTTCAGTGATCATGGGAGATCAGATTATACTTCGTGGTATACAGAATCTTCAGATTGATTTTGAGATTGGTTTCACTAGGCCTTGTTCGTGACTATGACAACTTTGGCATGTAACCGCATTTGTATCTTGCTTATTCATGGCCATGAACATTCTTTGGTATATTTTCCACATGGATCTGCATTGTATTTTTGGCAGCCATGTATGCAAAGTTAGTACATAATGTAATAAGGAATTGAGTTCGTCCAGCTGGTTCTCTACCACTCCACTTCTGGGTTATTTATAATGTATTTCGGCCATCGAAGATACTCCTCTGATCTCACACATTAGGGGGCATCTATTATATCAAGATTTACCTCACCAGTAATATCTTTCACAGAGGGCCTTTTTCCATTTCCCTATGCAGACTTATCATCCCTTTTTTGATGAATCCAGAGCCAAAAATATAATTTTTTCCACATATATGCTCCCTAACTGCTATGCAAGATGCATATACACTTGTTGCTCCATTACAGCTTGCGTATATCGAGATTTGTGCCATAAAATACAAAATGAAGTCAGGTTTCCATGTCACGACAGGAGATCTCTGATCCTTGGCCTTCCATATACTGGGAACATTTTGACTCGTCCCTTCAATTGCATTCTGAAAGCTATAAGAGCACAATTTCAAGCAATGGAAAAGAGGAGAAAGCATTCAACTTTGAGAGCAAAGTTACTCTAGAGAAATTACTTCATATTGAGTCTTCATCCCTTTATCCCTCAAGTATGAACATAGTGTTTAGCCCCCAAGCTCTTTCCCTATTGTTGAGAGGACCTCATTGCCTCTTTCCTATGAGCTTGCCGTTGGTGGAGGATTGAAGTGGTGGAGACCCAATTGGAAGGAACTTGGTTCCTTGGTTTCGAACCGTGCCGACACGGAAGTCTGTAATGTTGACACTTCTGGTGATCAATAATTAATATAAATACTCCTTTCCTATCCTATTGGTATCTTGCAAATATATTATTTTTATCCATGGGCATATTTGTAATGTTTATTAATAGATTATCTTATCTGATGTGTTAACCCCTTTTATATCATCATTGTATACTTGCTTTGCTTGTTTGTTGAGAACTTCTTGCAGGTATAAAGCTTTGGGTCAAAGTGCTCAACGGTGGAACATATTCAAACGTTGGATTGAGGTAGGCCTCTTTCTTATATTGCACATTAGTCTATATAGCATATGTTGGAATTGAGTTGATTTCTGCAGTCATACCTGTCTGTTGTGGTTTACCCTTGGCCATAGAGAGTTTTTCTCTCGTAACACCATCCTAGAAAGATTTATTCAACTCTTAACGGTCACTTAAATCATAAAGAGTAGAAAGATCTATTTAACTCTTAACGGTCAATTAAATCGTAAAGAGAAAAGTATGGTAAAGAAAGATTTACTCCGTTGAATTATGTTATAAAAGGGCCATAGACCTAGTGATCAATTAAACCATAAAGAGAAAACTTTCAATTAAATTATAAAAGGGCCATATGCTTGAGGAGTCTTTTTGTGAATTCCAACGGTGTTTTCATGGACAAAGAATTAAAAAGTTATGGCAAGCAACATCTGTGCACTTTTTTATTTTTTATTTTTTTGGGGGACAGCATGCTTATAATTCACAGCGGCCCAGCCTGGCCCTGTGAACCCCTTGACCATGTCATCACGTCGTCGTCCAAATAGAGATGTATTCTCACACCCTTTCCTTCTCTTCCAAGCAAAACTCGTCGACTAGTTGGTTCTGCATTTGGCATACTCGTGTCAATGGTGCCTTACCACATATTTGCAACTTTGTGGTGCAATTTCTTTTTATTTATTGTTGATTGTCGGTTCCTGTGAGCACATAGATTGAACATATAATATTCTTATCCATTTTCCATCGGTTTGTTAGATCCGACAATATAATGAGGATGAGCTAGAATGGCTGCTGAGTCCGAAGAAAGGCGTGTAGAGAATCATGCATTCTGAGGCCGTGCCTCGAGACCTATCGAACCGTATTAATTGAATAAAATATGGTCGGTTAAAGATTTATGGGGAAGGGTTCATTGGATAGAATAAGGAAGGTGTAATGTGTTGTTTCTTTGGGACCATGGTGTGAAAAACGGAGGCACATCGGCAATCGGGTTTCGGTGTTTAGAAACACCCAATGCATAAACAAAACAATTATTGCCGAAATGTGAAATGAGGCTTATTCGAATTCGGGGTTCGGCATTTACAAATACCCAACGTAAAACAACTATGCCCGAAATGCGAAATGCTATCACGCTTTGGGCCCACAACTTCAGTTTCGGAGTTTTGGAAACTAAATAACTCTGTGCACTCCAATAAACAAGTCCCGAATGCGAAATAGCAACCTTTTACTTAATGTGTTTTTTAAAATCACGTGCTCCACAAATAAAATCTGGTTTGTAATCGGTAAAATCAAATATTTACTGTGTTTTGTCAAATTGAAATCAATATAGCGAATGAAGAAATAAAACGAGTTTACAAACTCAATAAAAACAAAATATAAATGGAGAGAATACCTCTGAAATGCACAATGGTGACTTCAATTCAAAATGATTTTCAAGATATCTCAATTATAATTCGTTTCTGATATTTATACAGAAACATGAATTCAAAAGTTGCCCCTTCGATCTTCTAAAATATTTAATCAAGGTGGTGTTGGTGTCTGGTTGCCTTGAAAGGTTAAGGCAACCACCGTTTAAGGTAATGTAAGACAAAATTGTAATTGGTGGTTAATCTTTGAGTCTTGAAGGGTCAAGACGACCACCGATGCACCGTTCACATAGGCGGTGAAATGATTACTTTCTGACATACTCCCTCTTAATCATTTCAGAGCCAAATAAACTAAAACAAGTAAAACAAAATTGTTGTAAACAATGCATTACAACTTGCAGACCCCAATATTTCTTCTATGGATTTTAAACAATTCATTTCCCAAAGGCTTCGTAAATATGTCTACAAATTGTTCTTCAGATCTGTAGAACTGAACAAAAATTTCTTTGTCATTTACTAGCTCTCGAATGAAAAGATATTGTGTATCAATATGCTTACTCTATTTGTGAACAACGTGATTCTTTGACAGTGCAATGGTAGATTTATTGTCACAGAAAATTTGAGTTGCATCATTATGGTCATGCAACAATTCATTGAAGACCCTTCTCATCCACACATCTTGACATGCAGCTACAACTATTGCAACATACTCCGCCTCAGTAGAAGATAGTCACCATGGGTTGTTTCTTTGATGCCCATGCCACTACTCCAGATCCAAGACTGAACACATAACCAGATGTGCTCTTCCTATCATCAATAGAACCTACAAAATCACTATCAGTATGTCCGATCAGCTCAAAGTTGAAGCTTGATGTGTATCGGATACCAAAATTAGTTGTGCCAGCAATGCATCTCAGGATCCTCTTTCCTGCTTGCCAATGAGTATTGTTCGGAGTCTCCATGAACCTAGAAATCAAACTTACAACAAACATAATATCAGGTATGGTTGTTGTTAAGTACATAAGGCTTCCAACCAGCCTCTTATACAGAGTTGGATCAACATATGATCCCTCATTATACTTGCTCAGTTTAATACCAGTTGCCATTGGTGTTGCAGCTGGCTTGCAATTCATCATTTTAAACCTTTTCAACACTTCATTTGCATAGTTAGTTTGACAAATGAAAATGCCATCATCAGATTGAACAACTTCAATTCCAAGAAAATACTTCATCAATCCTAAATTAGTCATGTCAAACTCTGTTTTCATGGCATTTTTAAAATCATCTACAGATAGATCTCCAGTAAAAATCAGGTCATCAACATACAAACAGACAATCAAAATTTTACCTTTTTGGCTTACCTTTGTATACAGAGTTGGTTCACTTGGACTTCTATTGAATCCAACACTGATAAGATATTCATCAATCCTGCTATACCAAACTTCGGATGCCTGCTTCAATCCATATAAATCTTTCCTTAACTTGTAAACTTTATCTCTGTGTTTATCAATCTCATAACCTGGAGGTTGTCTTACATAAACCTCTTCTTCCGAAAATCCATTCAAGAATGCAGAATTGACATCCATCTGATGCACGATCCATCTATTTTGAGTTGCAATAGCTAACACCATTCTCACAGTGTCAATTCTAGCTACAGGAGCAAATATTTCATTGTAATCAATACCAGGTTGCTGACTAAACCCCTGAGCTACAAGTCTTGCCTTGTACTTTTCAACTTCACCTTTTGCATTCAACTTAGTCTTATAAACCCACTTAACACCAATGCTCTTCTTACCTTCAGGTAAATTGACAAGATCCCAAGTGTTATTTATTTCAATGGAATCAATCTCCTCATCCATTGCTTTTATCCAGACATCCTCTTTAGCAGCTTCATTAAAACTTACAGGATCACATGCCATTAATGCAAAATTTGAAATCTGATCTACTTCTTCATTCTAATCATATAATTCTCTTAAGCTTCTAGTCTTCTGACCTTTAAATTTGTTTTTCAATGAAGCTAAAGTAGGATTCGATTCACTACTTACCTGTGAATTTGATTGATGTCCACCATGTCCAGATGGCTCACCACGCTCATGAGTTATGGGCATTCTAAATTGAGATGGGTTGATATATGGTGCTTCCCTTATAGGAATTCTCGCTGCAGGTGTATGTGCATGTGGAACCATCTGTCCATCTCCTTCAGCCTGCTCAGCTCCATCATCATCTTCACAGGGTAACACAACTCCCTCTGAAATTGATTTGTCAATAATTCCATCCCAGGCTTCATCTTCTTTAAATTGAACATCTCGGCTGATTACATGCTTCTTGGTGATGGGATTGTAGAGTTTATATGCCCTAGACTCTTCATTGTATCCAACAAAGATACATTTCTCACTTCTGTCATCCAACTTCCTCCTCATTTCTGTAGGTACATGCGCAAATGCAAAACATCCAAAAATTCTGAAATGAGAAACATTACAAGGCTTACCATCCCAGGCTTCCTGAGGTACACGATCCCTCATGGTCTTGGTTGGACTTCTATTCAAGATAAAAATAGAGCAAAGAACTGCATCTCCCCAATATTGATTTGAAAGATGCTTTTCTTTCAACATGCTTCGATCCATGTCCATGATAGTCCAATTCTTCCTTTTAGCCACTCCATTCTATTCTGGAGTATATCGAGCAGTAAACTGCCTTTTAATTCCATGGAGATCGCAAAATTCAATGAATTCATTAAGTTTGTATTCACCTCCTCTGTCAGACCTTAAGATTTTAATGGTTCGACCACTCTCATTCTCAACCATAGATGTAAACTTCTTAAAAACATCAAAGGCTTCAGATTTCTGCTTCAGCAAATACAAGCAAGTCTTCCTACTGAAATCATCAATAAAAGTCATAAAATAAACACAACAATTCAAAGAAGGTGTTTGCATAGGTCCACACAAATCCGTGTGGACAAATTCCAATGGAGCTTTTGCTCTATAAGAAACACCTAAAACAAATTTCTCTCTGTGATGCTTCCCAAGTATACAACTCTCACAAGAGCTTGCAGGTTGTTGAATACAGGGCAACCTGTAACGTCCCTGACCATCAACCCCATGGTCGGGCCAACATTACTATGCGAGAAAACACTACTGTAACACATTATGCATTTTAATGAACTTAAAACGCTTAATTACAGTTAAACACAGAATTACTGCTAGCATTTCAAAGTTAATGGAAATAACAATAATTCATATGCACAACAAAATACGCGATAACATTGCACGAATCACAGGTATGCAATTTAGTTAATTACAGAATTACAAAACATAGTGACACTTATCTTTGAAACTGTCACACACCACCAACTGCGTGTAGACCTCCTACGAACCTCCCAGCCTTAGACCGCATTGCTTATCACTCTCAGCAGTAGGTCACCCCCGAGCTGGGACTAAGCTCCACCGAGTAAAGATTCCTAGGCTAGGCAAGTTTTACAGGAAGAATACACGTAAAAGAAGGAGGGTTCTCTCCCAAGAACCACTTATGCCCACTGCCCACAGACTCTCCTTCCCCACATGCATGTCCCACCCTAGGAGTATACACCTTCTATGTCACCTAGATAGTCCTTCGGCTGCTAACCTCCCTTGCCTTGGGCTTTAGCAATAGACCGGACCGGAAATCTCCGATCTCTGTGGCAGTTACGGGGTTCCTTCCAGGAGCTCTCTCCTTCCTCCGCGCACTCTCTCACCTGGAGAGGTCGCTCACAAGCTAGGCAACTTGTCCCTTCAACCTCAACCACCTCTCTCACCTAGAGAGAGTGTTGTATACGTTGGCCAACAAGCCACACACAGTCAAGCACTGCACAGCCACCACCATCAACTGGAACATAGACGCGAACACCCAAAGATGATGACAGATAGGCGCAATAACATAACAAGGCTCAACAATTATGGGACACTTTGGTTTTCTCAACCAGCAACATGGCGCCTAATGCTTGGCCCTAGCAAGAAATGGTCCAGAGCTATACTGGCTCAGGCTCTCAGAGCATCGAGCATTAAGATGCATTAGTGGAGATAGCCAGTTGACCTCAGCATGGCATTCCTACAAACAATGAAGTCCAAATGAGGTAAGTACCATGTAAATGTTTTTTCACTCACCCAATAAATTTATTTACTGTAAAAGGACCATCAAAGTGAAATGTTTTTAAATTTATTTACTGTAAAACGACCATCAAAGTGAAACGTTTTGAAAGGGAAATCTTTAGTAATAAAAAGAGAACCTTCAAAAATTGTTGAGACCTTCAAAAATTGTTGCAGATTAAAGAAGAAAACCCGACCTGTTTAAAGAAGCAAACCTGACATGTTGTCTTTATTTTGTAGATTAAAGAACAAGGGATACACACATGAACGGATGAAGGGATACACAGATTAAGGGAGTATTTATGGAATGGATGATTCACTGGACTCACCACCATTGAGTGACACTAATCTTGCATGGCTCTCAACCTCCTCTGCTGGCACGTAACCATAGTGAAGAACCTCACCCTAATGAAGAAGGGGAGTGAAAACATTAAATGTTTACTAACTAATGATATCTCTGAAGATAGCATTAGTTCACGTGAAGATACTTACACCTTAAAGTGACCATCATTTATATTTTTCAAATGAAAAACTTTGCATATCTCCTCCCTATGCCTCAGAAAGAGGCCAAATAAGAGCACAATTTGAAAACTTACGTTAAAAAATCAAACTTGAGTTTGGAAATGGCATAAAACTTTGAAAACTTTGGTTTAAAATGGTTCGTACAACTTTGGTATGAGTGCACAACTAATAGACTATCTAAAAAATGTTTACTAAGAGTCCGTGCAGCCCGAAGGACAGGGACTAATAATTAATTGATGATATCAAACTCCAATTAAATTCAATAGCTTATATAACATAAGCTAAAAGTGGCAAGGTAATTTGAACGATAGATTTGTGCCTCCGACCACATTATACGAGTAGCACTAGGACATGGGACATGTCACATGCGTTTACTTACGTATCAAAGTCTCCTTTCTCCACACCATACCTTTAGTGGCTCCACACATTGAAACGTTTGTGATTTGTATTCATTGTTGATACCATTCTATCTTCTTCAACACGATTATTAAGTCTAGTACCAAGCTTGGTTTCCACCTCCTTTTCTTTTGCTAGAGGAATTAATCATCACTCTATTACACCCAATACATGCTTATAATATTTTTATGTAGTAATGGAGAGGAACTAATCATCACTATGTTATCATCCTCTACATGCTTATAATATTTTTATGGAGTGATGGACGAGTAACTAATCATCAGTTTGTTATCATCCTCTACATGCTTATAATATTTTTATGCACTAATGGAGGAGGAACTAATCATCACTATCATCCTCTAAATGCTTATAATATTTTTATGAACATTATAATAAAAAATTCCAAACAAATAATCACACTTTATTTTATATTTAACATTGGGATACGAATGCCTTGTCACACTACACAAGCTACAAAGTCTTTCTTTAAACAATCACACGTTATTTTATATTTAACATTGGTATACAAATATCACACTACACAAGCTACAAAGTCTTTCTTTAAGAAAACATCATAAATAAAAATATTTATATTCCACCCACATAATATTATATTAAATTTTTTTAAGATAAGTCTTCCAAATACCCACACATAAAATTAGATTTTTTTTAAAAGAGTCCAATGTCATCAAAATAGTGTGAAAACTACATGACACGACAATCCACGGCACTTAATTTCATTTTTATATTATTAAAAATATTAATTTAGAAAATCTCACCGAAGATATTGGTATAAACATGGATTTGGTTTTTATATGACTTCAGTTTTGTGGAAAGAAACGATTGAGGTCGACAACACATGTGAAGTCTTGGGTTGAAGATTTTGTCATAGCTCTGTAGTCCATGTCAAAGCTTTTTAAAAAGAGCCTTATTCGTCTGAATACGTGTCAAATCCATAGGAAAATGGGATTCACCCCACAAATTATTTTAATAGGTGATGGCCGACCAAGATCACTACTTTAGAGTTGGACATCTTGTCCTTTCATTGAATGCAACTTGAAGTGCATATGGAATTTCCCATACTAGAGGTTCAGCTTTTATTCGGTCAAAGTAATCTCTTTTAATATTCGTTGCAGAATGATGAAGGGTTTAACGTCTATATATTTGTCTATGCACGAAGAAACGATTGAGGTTGACGAGACAATTTGTCGGATTTAGCATCTTGTCCTCTACTTGAAGTGCACTCCATGTGAATGCTCTTAAAAAAGGGCGCACTGTGTTTGAATATGTGTCAAGTCTATAGGAAAATGAGTGTTCACCCCACAAACAATACCTGTGCAGTCCATGTGAAAGCTAATAAGACATGTGAGCCCAAACTTCGAAGCTGCTTTTGTATTCACCTCCTCTGTCAGACCTTAATATTTTAATGGTTTGACCACTCTCATTCTCAAACATAGACTTAAACTTCTTAAAAACATCAAAGGCTTTAGATTTATGCTTCAGCAAATACAAGCAAGTCTTCCTACTGAAATCATGAATAAAAGTCATAAAATAAACACAACCATTCAAAGAAGGTGTTTGCATAGGTCCACACAAATCCGTGTGGACAATTTCCAATGGAGCTTTTGCTCTGTAGGAAACACCTGAAACAAATTTCTCTCTGCGATGCTTCCCAAGTATACAGCTCTTACAAGAGCTTGCAGGTTGTTGAATACAAGCAACCCCTTTACCATCTGCTTATTCTGTAACAGATCTAAGCCACCAAAATGTAAATGACCATATCTCAAATGCCATAACCAAGATTCATCTAAGCTTCCAGCTTTATAAGCATTCAAAGAACCACTCAAATCATTTCTCATAACAAGTGGAAACATTCTATTCTTGGTCATCTCTACTCTTGCAATCAACTGTTTGCTGGGAAATTTATCATAGATTGTACATACCTTGTTCTTGACGAACACTCTGTACTTTTTCTCCAATAGTTGTCCAACACTAATAAGATTGCATTTTAAACTAGACACAAAATAAACATCATCAATATTTCTTCTCTGATTATTCTTAGTGTAGACTGGAACTACACCTTTACCATTAATTGTAAC
>SNQJ01S0045711.1:34001-45667 GCA_010110895.2 Picea sitchensis | reverse complement strand
GGCCATTAAACCTTCAGGAACAATCTTCAACATTTATAACTAATACCAACAAGATCAAAAGACATTTCGATTCCCATGGGTTTTCTGAGCTCTTGTTCGGCTCTGCAATTTTCGTGTTTTCGAAGCTTTCATTTTCGGCACTTTGTGATTTCGAAACTTCGGGTTTTTGTACCTCGAGAATTCGGGTTTCGGGGTTTCGGAGTCTCGGTACTGGAGAACTCCCGTTTAACTCTCCTTTCCAAACCCCGACTTCCGAAATTCTGTTTTACCTTATTCTTCAAGTCTACAGCACAGTTGTCGCCCTTTACCAAAGTGGTGCATGGCACATTTTGGAGGATCCTCGTCACATTCTGTGACATCATTAGGGTCCCACCACTCTCGCTTCTCTTTTTGACCCTCTAACATGCGATACATCTCCATGTGTCCACATCCATTCCTAGAAAAATCCAACGGTCAGATCTTTCTCACATCGGATGGTCGTTAAAGACCCGGAGATTCCTCGAAGGAATCTCGTCCGTTCATCGGGACTTAGCCACATGCTAACGTCTCGACAGTATGGTCGGGTTTTATCACGATGAGAGTCTGAGTTCTTTGTCAACGGAACTCTCGAATTCCACGATTTTTTCGAAACGGGTAATCTCTCAACACGTGGCCACCTCAAATCGGATGGCCCACGACTACTCCGGGGTTTCCACCATGGAAAGTCCCGATCCTTTCAGGGTTTTGGGCTTCCAAACGTCGATGCGCTCTAACTCCCGTTAGCCCTCTGGGCTAGACTTGTGGTTCACACGACCTCCCCTTATATGACCACAGCCATACCTCCTATCGGGGTTTCGAACTTTCCAATGCCGAAACACATATGTCCTCAGGATTCACGAAACGTCGAACCCCGATATGTCGATGGGCGCCCGATCTCGCCCACGTGTCCCAACCGATGGATGGCTCAAATTGTTCCCGGGACTTTTACCATGAAAATTCCTGACCTCCTTCGTGACTCCCGATATCGCAATTCCCGATTTCCCGAAATGGGAAATATCACGACACATGTCCTCCGTCTTTCGAACGGTCTAGATCTATTTCGGAGATTTCGCCCCTAGTCTCTGAGGTTTAACCTTCAGACATCTCCCGACAGATCCTACGACTGACGGGTTTTCCGGCCGAGATCTGATGACTCGGACGGTTCCTAACCAATTCAGAATTTCGCATATCGCGATTTCCACATTCCTGTGTATTTCAAAAGGAATTTTAATTCCTACTCACATTTTTCCAGATCCGACGATCACGAGGGCTCGCCTTCCCTCCCGAACAGATTCTAAGGTTCTAACACCATTGGTGTAGAGACCTATCTCCCCATGGCCATAGGCCACACCAGCTGCGGTTTCACTTGCCGCTATACTTCCTGAGCTCGTAAGCATGGTCAAACAACTACTTGACACTCTGGAACAAACCAAGGTCCAAAATTGGTCCTCCAGACCCAATTTCCCTTCGCATTCTCGGTCTAAAGACCGCTCCACTGGCCCATCTAGGCTCAGTGTCGAAACCTAGGCTCTGATACCAATTTGTAGCACACCCATTTCGGAATTATGGGCTTACTCATGCTCTGATACCAATTTGTACACACCATTTGTACAAAGCTCATATAGATATCATATATCCCATGCATTTAAACAAATAAACACATTTAACTCAGAGTAAAACATATCATTACTGCTATAATTAAACAATCCATAGCATTCCATATTAATTTGTATACACAGCGGAAAAACATGATAACATTTACAGTAGAGACATGATAAAATGTGATAAAACATAGTTAGACACTTATCTTGTAACAATGGTGGGATCCACCAACCAAATGCAGGCCTTCCACGAACCTCCCAGCCTTATACCGCACTGCTCATCAACTCAGCAGTGGGTCACCCATGAGCTGGGACTAAGCTCCACCCCAAGGCAAGGAATCTAGGCTCAGGCTGAGGTTACAGGGAAAACAGTCACACACAACCACAAAGACGGAATGCTCTCCCAGGAATCTCCCACGCTCACTGCCCACAAACCCTCATTCCCCACATGTTTGTTCCACCCCAGGAGAATGCACCTTCTCTGTCACCTGGACAATCCTTCGACTGCCAATCTCCCTTACCTTGGGTTATAGGAACAGACCGGACTGGAAGTCTCCGGGCTCTATGGCAGCTACAGGGTTCCTTCCAGGAGTTCTCTCCTTCCCCTGTGCACTCTCTCACCTAGAGGGAGTCGCTCACAGGCCAACAAGCCTCACGCAGTCCAGTACTGCATAGTCTCAACAATTCCACAGGAAAACAGACACAGGCTTTCCAAAAACTAGATTCAACAATCACAGGATGGCTTCATAGTCACGGCTTTGGAACAGAAAATGCTCACATAGGATCGCTCAGCTTTCTCGAACAAGCAAAGACTCTTCCCCGAATTCAACACAGGCTTCTCGTAAGCTGGGCTTACACGCACGGGTTTTCTCAGAATCAGACATAGACATTCGAGTCACAGGGTCTCCCCAAGGTTCTCTACAGGAGTCGGGTTAGTCATGCTGCTCAAAGCCCCGTAAGCGTTCAGACAATCCGGTGGAATGGGAATCGAAACCTTCTCACGGCTCACCCTGGCCATTTTATTCGCATGCACCAGGGTTGACACTTGTCCCCCATGGAACTGCATGCATTCCACCAGCACACGTTCCTCCCACCACTTGGAAATTCATGTGTCCTTCCAAAAGGACTTAGGATAAAAACATATGATGCACATATCTTTTGGAATAATATTAAAATATTATTCCCGGGCTTAAGCCCCCCTAGGCTTAGCCCCTAGGCTCAACACTTATCCCATTTCCCACCTTCCAGCCCCTAATTCCTTGCCCACTTTGTGGATGCTCAGTCCCCCTTCACTCATTCATCGTGGCCGGTCTGCACCTGGCGGTGTTTATATTTTATTAAATGTTCTGCATACATACAAGTACAACAGCAGGCTCCTGGCCTTCAATACTCAGGTTCCCTGGCCTAACAACACATAAGCCTCCAACTTATGAAAACTTGGCTCACCAGCCTATAAAACATGATTACAATTCCTTTCCAAACATGGTTTACAACGGGGCTCGGCCTTGGGGACACTACAGGTAACATGCAGTTGGGATTTGAAAGCATGCTCCATTGATCCTTCATATCTAGATAGCCTAGATTCATGAGCAACAAGAGAACCAGTTAACTCATCAATTTGCATTAGACTTAGATCCTTAAATTCCTCTATGGGAACAACAACAGGCTCAAACTTCTTGGGTAAACTTCTCAACACTTTCTCAATAACTCTTTTATTCTCAACATCATCTCGATACTGCCTGAGCTGGTTCAGAACACTCATTACTTGAGTCATGAAAGTGTCAACATTTTCATTATCCTTCATCTTCAGATTTTCGAAATCCCTTCTTAAATTCTGCAACTTGACTGTCTTCACCTTGGACACACCTTGATAACAAGTTTCAAGAATGTCCCAAGCCATCTTCAAAGATGCAGCACTAGAAATCTTCGTAAAAATGGATAACTCTTTATTCTCAACATCATCTCGATACTGCCTAAGCTGGTTCACAACACTCATTACTTGAGTCATGAAAGTGTCAACATTTTCATTATCCTTCATCTTCGATTAAATCCTTTCTAAATTTAACTTGATTGTTTTCACCTTGGACACACTTTGATAACAAGTTTCAAGAATGTCCCGGCCATCTTCAAAGATGCAAAGACTAGAAATCTTCAGAAATGGATTCATTTAATCCTTGCGGGATTAATCCAAGAGCTTTATTATCCTTCTTCCTATTTTCCTTCAACAAAACACGGTCAACATTAGACAGAGCCAATTTTTCTGCAGCATCAGCTGGCTCGACATAACCATCAATAACATAAGCCCACAAATCCTGAGAACGCAAAATCGTCCTCATCCGAATATACCAGGAATCATATGACTTCTCGCTCAGTACAGGAACCTGCACCTGACAAGAGCTACTACTAGACACAGCCATTTATAAAAATTTGAAAGAAATCAAATAAACCTTCACAGAGAAAAATAAGAAGGCGAAATTGGCACCAATAGGAACAATCTGCAATGAACTAAGCAATAGCATAATAGACTACAGGCTCTGATACCATATGTGAAAAACGGAGGCACATCGACAATCGGGTTTCGGTGTTTAGAAACACCCAATGCATAAACAAAACAATTACTGTCGAAATGCGAAACGAGGCTTATTCGAATTCGGGGTTTGGCATTTACACATACCCAATGTAAAACAACTATGCCTAAAATGCGAAATACTATCACACTTTGGGCCTACAACTTCAGTTTCGGAGTTTTGGAAACTAAATAACTCCATCCAATCCAACAAACAAGTCCCGAATGCGAAATATCAACCTTTTACTTAATGTGTTTTTTAAAATCACGTGCTCCACAAATAAACTCTGGTTCGTAATCGGTAAAATCAAATATTTACTGTGTTTTTTCAAATTGAAATCAATATGGCGAATGAAGAAATAAAACGAGTTTACAAACTCAATAAAAACAAAATATAAACAGATAGAATACCTCTGAAATGCACAATGGTGACTTCAATTCAAAATGTTTTTCAAGATATCTCAATTACAATTCGTTTCTGGTATTTATACAGAAACATGAATTCAAAAGTTGCCCCTTCGATCTTCCAAAATATTTAATCAAGGCGGTGTTGGTGTCTGGTTGCCTTGAAAGGTTAAGGCGGCCGCCGTTTAAGGTAATGTAAGACAAAATTGTAATCGGTGGTTAATCTTTGAGTCTTGAAGGGTCAAGATGGCCACCGATGCATCGTTTACACAGGCAGTGAAATGATTACTTTCTGACACATGGTACCATCGATAACGACTAAGGAAGTCGCCCCTCCTTCCTTAATACCCAAATCATTTAGCCAATGTAGAATCCGAACCATTTAGGTAGGTCGGCCTACCAACTTGACACCTCAATGTCATGATTCGTGTTGAGAGAATTGAATCTCTAATTCGCTAACCAATGATGCCCACAATTCGTCGAGAATTTGAAGACTGTTCATTTGTGTTTGAGGCTTACCCCTACCCCCCAACAAATCGTTTTGCCTCTCTCCTTGGGGTCTCCTCCCATCAATAGGTACATAGGAGTGAGTGGTAATGCTTGTTGTACCGACTTTTTTCTACTTCAAGAAAGGGATCCCCCATACTATGCACATTGAGGTTGCAGACATGTATTGGGTTGATATTCGGATATGCATCTCCAGATTTCAAAGCAGTTATACTCACAAACCCATCTTAATCCAGTCAGATATGCAGTTGGAGATTGCATATTTCAATTTTGAATATAACCTAACCCAATTTTCTGCCATATGCATCTCTGAATTTCATAAACACATATTAAACCCAAATGCAAACCAGCCTACGGTGGTTTCTATGTTCAATCCACCCTCTAGTTTCAGTGCACTGCTATACTATATGTTTCATAAAAAGTTCCTTTATTTCAATTGTAAAATATAGGAGAGAAATAGTACTAACGGGAGCCTTCTAAAGCTACACGTGTCTATCTGATATTTCCTCCATCTGTCATACCACGATTTTGCATGGGAAGTATGTGGGTGACTAGCTCTGGCTTTATCGTTGCTATGACTCTCGCTTGCATTGCTATCAACTAGTTTTGCTTCCTCATGTTGCTAGTGGTTCGTTCTTTTTGTCCTTTTGGCTTGTCAGGTGTTTTCAGGGTTGTTGGTGGGGGAGTAAGCTTTGTGTGCGTGAGGGGGTATGGTTTGGAGAGCGGGTGTGAGATATGGATTGTGCATCCAAGAAAGAATGTTACATGTATGGAATGTGCATCCAAGCAAGAATGTTACACAAGTGTCATACCCACAAAGCATGATTTAAGCAGGCTTTTCCATCTTTTTAGCCGAAGTAAGACCTTCATCAGCCAACAAAAAAGTTGTCCCTTGGAGCAGCTCAAATGCGCTACTACCTTCGTCGTAGTTGTTCTCCCTCCGTGGTGGCATGAACATTTCCCATTTACATGCAAGGATTTACTATGATTTCGATAGAAAGAGGTTTGGGCTGGAAGTTTTGGGGAAAAATGTGTGTTGTATCTTCCTGGAAACCCTCCAACGAATTTACCTCTTTTTTATTTGAGCATTTGAGTGTTGTAGGATTCATTCAGGACTGTCATCCAGAGGTAAGCGACATGCTCATTTACTGAACTTAGACTCCATGAGATTTTATTGCTATGGATTGGTAGGAATGGCGCTTTTGCTTTAGTTTTAGAAATGTAGTATGTTCTTTAGGTTCATTGTCGTAATGCAAATGGATGAGTTGGAGAATTTCAAGCCACAAAAACAATTATCACATACTATGTCTCTGGATTCCAATGTATCTGCATAGCAAAACACATGAATTGTGTATTCAAATATAGATGGGCCTGTTTACAAAGTAGAAAGGAGTAATTATGCAACAGACAATGGATATGATTTAAAAAGTGGTATTCAGGTCACTGAACCAGAGGCTCCTTTTGCCAAAAAATTGTTTGGAAGAATTGGGTTTGGTAGGTTAAGCTTAATTCAGAATCTTCTTTTTTAGTGGCGGCCAAGAAGAGGATTGTGAGGCCTAAAGGAGTCGGGGACGAGGACGAGAATAACTAGAGGAAGAATCAGAAGTAGGGGAATGGTGTGGAAGGAGCGCGGATGGCGCCTAATGCTTGGCCCTAGCAAGAAATGGTCCAGAGCTATACTGGCTTAGGCTCTCAGAACATCGGGCATGAAGATGCATTAGCGGAGATAGCCAGTTGACCTCAGCATGGCATTCCTACAAGCAATGAAATCCAAATGAGGTAGGTACCATGTAAATGTTTTTTCACTCACCCAATAAATTTATTTACTGTAAAACGACCATCAAAGTGAAACGTTTTTAAATTTATTTACTGTAAAACGACCATCAAAGTGAAACGTTTTGAAAGGGAAATCTTTAGTAATAAAAAGAGAACCTTCAAAAATTGTTGAGACCTCAAAAAAATTGTTGCAGATTAAAGAAGAAAACCTGACCTGTTTAAAGAAGCAAACCTAACCTGTTGTCTTTATTTTGCAGATTAAAGAACAAGGGATACGCACATGAACGGATGAAGGGATACACAGATTAAGGGAGTATTTATGGAATGGATGATTCACTAGACTCACCACCATGGAGTGACACAAATCTTGAGACTAATCTTGCATGGTTCTCAAACTCCTCTGCTAGCACGTAACTGTAGTGAAGAACCTCACCCTAATGAAGAAGGGGAGTGAAAACATTAAATTTTTACTAAGTAGTGATATCTTTGAAGATAGCATTAATTCACGTGAAGATACTTACACCTTAAAGTGGTCATCATTTATATTTTTCAAATAAAAAACTTTGCATATCTCCTCCCTATGCCTCCCTATACCTCGGGAAGAGGCCAAATAAGAGCACAATTTGAAAACTTACATTAAAAAATCAAACTTGAGTTTGGAAATGGCATAAAACTTTGAAAACTTTAGTTTAAAATGGTTCATACAACTTTGGTATGAGTGCACAACTAATAGACTATCTAAAAACTGTTTACTAAGAGTCCCTGCAGCCTGAAGGGCGGGGACTAATAATTAATTGATGATGTCAAACTCCAATTAAATTCAATAGCTTATATAACATAAGCTAGAAGTGGCAAGGTAATTTGAACGATAGATTTGTGCCTCCGACCACATTATACGAGCAGCACTAGGACATGGCACATGTCACATGCGTTTACTTACGTATCGAAGTTTCCTTTCTCCACATCATACCTTCATTTGCTCCACACATTAAGACGTTTGTGATTTGTATTCATTGTTTATACCATTCTATCTTCTTCAACACGATTATTAAGTCTAGTACCAAGCTTGGTTTCCACCTCCTTTTCTTTTGCTAGAGGAATTAATCATCACTCTATTACACCCAATACATGTTTATAATATTTTTATGTAGTAATGGAGGAGAAACTAATCATCACTATGTTATCATCCTCTACATGCTTATAAGATTTTAATGAAGTGATGGACGAGTAACTAATCATCAGTTTGTTATCATCCTCTTATAATATTTTTATGCAGTAATGGAGGAGGAACTAATCATCACTATCATCCTCTACATGCTTATAATATTTTTATGGACATTATAATAAAAAATTCCAAACAAATAATCACACTTTATTTTATATTTAAAATTGGGATACGAATGTCTTGTCACACTACACAAGCTACAAAGTCTTTCTTTAAACAATCACACGTTATTTTATGTTTAACATTGGTATAAAAATTTATTATCACACTACACAAACTACAAAGTCTTTCTTTAAAAAAAAATCATAAATAAAAATATTTATATTCCACCCACATAATATTATATTATTTTTTTTAAGATAAATCTTCAAAATACCCACACATAAAATTAGAATTTTTTAAAAGAGTCCAATGTCATCAAAATAGTGTGAAAACTACATGACACGACAATCCACAGCACTTAATTTCATTTTTATATTATTAAAAATATTAATTTAGAAAATCTCACCGAAAATATTGGTATAAACATGGATTTGGTTTTTATATGACTTCAGTTTTGTGGAAAAAAACGATTAAGGTCGACAAGACATGTGAACTCTTGGGTTGAAGATTTTGTCATAGCTTTGTAGTCCATGTCAAAACTCTTAAAAAAGAGCCTTATTCGTCTGAATACGTGTCAAATCCATAGGAAAATGGGATTCACCCCACAAATAATCATTTTAATAGGTGATGGCCGACCAAGATCACTACTTTAGAGTTGGACATCTTGTCCTTTCATTGAATGCAACTTGAAGTGCATATGGAATTGCCCATACTAGAGGTTCAGATTATTAGGGCTGAAGGGTTTAACGTCTATATATTTGTTGCAGAATGCACCTAATCTAGGGCTGAAGGGTTTAACGTCTATATATTTGTTGCAGAATGCACCTAATCTAGGGCTGAAGGGTTTAACGTCTATATATTTGTTGCAGAATGCACCTAATATAGGGCTGAAGGGTTTAACGTCTATAAGGGTTTAACGATTGAGGTTGACGAGACAATTTGTCGGACACGGCGGAGCATCTTGTCCTCTACTTGCAGTCCAAACTCTGTATACCTCTGCACTCCATCCATGTGAATGCTCTTAAAAAAGGGCGCACTGTATTTGAATATGTGTCAAGTCCATAGGATAATGAGTGTTCACCCCACAAACAATTCCGTACTCTATATACCTGTGCACTCCATGTGAAAGCGCTGTATTTGATGCTGACAAGACATGTGAGCCCAAACTTCGAAGCTGCTTTTAGGTTGGCGTGCCTCACACGGCAGAGAATCTTGTCGTTTGCTTGCACTCCATACTCTGTACACTGCAGTCCATGGGTGTTGACCCCACAAACAATTATTTTATTGGGCAGTGGCCGACAAAGACCATTTCTTTACAATGGGACTTTGATTGTATGCAACTAGCGGTTCAAATTGTATGCGGTGAATGTAATCTTTTTTCATATTAGTTGCAGGCTCAAAGCTGTGGTTCAAATATGTGGTTTCTCCTCTCTTGCAATTATATCTCGTATATAGAAGAAACACGTGTCATCTCATACATATAATGATCTACGCGTCGGGTCTAACAGTCTTAATTTCCCTAAGTAGAGGATCGGGGCTAAAGGGTTTTATTTACCTAATAAAAAGCGAGGGGAACACATTCATTTGGTTTCTCGGTGAATGTAATATCTTTTCATATTAGTTGCAGAATCACCTATCTCTGCACTCCAATATATATGTCGAAAGAAACGATTGAAGTTGACGAGACAATTTGTCGGATTTATCGTTACTTACACGGCATTGTCCTTCATCTGTACATCAGCCCTGTAATTTGACGCCCTGTGGGACGTATTTTCATTTTCAAGACATATTTGACTGTAGGTTTTAAATATACTTTGTATTTTCATTTTCAAAACATATTTGACTGTATAACACGTACAACGTGACTTGTAAAACATATTTTACTGTAGGTTTTAAATATAAAACGTAGTTTAGTTCATTCGGATCCGACCACTTCGTACACGATGCAACATGCGCTGCTGTCGCCCTGAACATATTTGACTGAGCATTAATTATCCAAAATTCTATGTATTTTGATTTGTGATAAAATTTATTATAAAATTAATATTATTTTAATTTGTGATAAAAACATGATGATTGACAAAGATTTAATCCAATTCCATATTTACTTTCTAGTTACACATTTTGTACTTTTGACTAAAATATATCAACTTTATACAACGATTCAAATTATGATAGATATACATGTTATACAACTATTCAAATTATGATATATATTATGCTCATGTAAAAGTTTTTAAAACGATATATACATATTATTTATTAAGTTTGTACAAAATGGAAAAAATTATATATTGTATAGGAAGTTTTAAAGGATTGAAAGTCAAGATATTTAGGATGTTTTTAAAAATTTTAAAAATATATTTAAAATAAATAATTTATATTTATAAAAATTATATAATGCAGAGGAGGTGTTTTCAGGATGGAGAGTCAAGATATTTTTTTTTCCATGAAAAAAAATTCACTCGATATTATATAGAGTATAATATCATTTACAATGCAAGTTTAACCACCGAAAAGAGTAGGTGTCGGGAACAGAGTTCGGCGCACCATAGCAGATACGTTTTGACCGATAACAAATCACAAGAACCGGTACTGTAACATTACAAGGCAACAGACACAGTAATCTGGACCAAGATTAGGCAACGGACACAGCTATCTGGATCATGAACAGAAGAGTCAACCAATACAAATCAGCAATAACGGAGACACCAGACTTACGATGAGACTTTATTGATGAAAGATAAAGTAAAAGTAATTGGAGAGTATAGTGATGTACCCGGATTGAGGGAAACATATGAACCCAATTCCGTATTTGCATTTCAATTGGATTTTTCTTTTAATAATCAAATACAGCGTTTCAAGTTCCATCGGTCCTTCATATGCCCCACATTTTGTCGGCGCATGACGCGGTAGAGCATCTTGTCCTTACCACTTCATATTTTTGTGGTCATTACATGTGCCAGTGTCGGTTCATATTTTGTCGTTTTGCACATATGAAAGGTCAGCTGTCTGGGCCCACCCACTGTACACACCATATTCACTTCACCGAGACACACGCAGATATGGATCGTTTTGGAAAACGCATTGAAACCCGAGTCAGAGAGAGCACCCGGTACATTGTATTGGCGAGTCGGAATATAAATCACTCAAGGGTTTAATGTCTTATCACTTTATGGGTGGAGTCAATTCACGGTACAATGAAGAAAAAGTGGAGAGAATGTATCTGGACTACAATTCCACAGCCATCCATTGAAGACAAGGACCGGATGCAGACAGCGTAAGAGATGTCACAACGGAAAAGTAGGTTTGAATGGGCGCAGCCAGGCCTGGAATTTGACGGGCTGTAGCCCGTTTTTTACCTCTCAGCCCGTATTTGACAGTGGGCAATAAAATTTACACGTCATCGCTGACGGGTATGAAAATTGTCTACCTGTCAATTTGACGTGTAACTGCCTCCACTGCC
>SNQJ01S0045711.1:20363-30578 GCA_010110895.2 Picea sitchensis | reverse complement strand
AGAACAAGGGATACGCACATGAACGGATGAAGGGATACACAGATTAAGGGAGTATTTATGGAATGGATGATTCACTAGACTCACCACCATGGAGTGACACAAATCTTGAGACTAATCTTGCATGGTTCTCAAACTCCTCTGCTGGCACGTAACTGTAGTGAAGAACCTCACCCTAATGAAGAAGGGGAGTAAAAACATTAAATTTTTACTAACTAATGCTATCTTTGAAGATAGCATTAATTCACGTGAAGATACTTACACCTTAAAGTGGTCATCATTTATATTTTTCAAATGAAAAACTTTGCATATCTCCTCCCTATGCCTCCCTATGCCTCGGAAAGAGGCCAAATAAGAGCACAATTTGAAAACTTACATTAAAAAAATCAAACTTGAGTTTGAAAATGGCATAAAACTTTGAAAACTTTAGTTTAAAATGGTTCATACAACTTTGGTATGAGTGCACAACTAATAGACTATCTAAAAATCGTTTACTAAGAGTCTCTACAGCCCGAAGGGCGGGGACTAATAATTAATTGATGATATCAAACTCCAATTAAATTCAATAGCTTATATAACATAAGCTAGAAGTGTCAAGGTAATTTGAACGATAGATTTGTGCCTCTGACCACATTATATGAGAAGCACTAGGACATGGCACATGTCACATGCGTTTACTTACGTATCGAAGTTTCCTTTCTCCACATCATACCTTCAGTTGCTCCACACATTAAGACGTTTGTGATTTGTATTCATTGTTTATACCATTCTATCTTCTTCAACACGATTATTAAGTCTAGTACCAAGCTTGGTTTCCACCTCCTTTTCTTTTGCTAGAAGAATTAATCATCACTCTATTACACCCAATACATGTTTATAATATTTTTATGTAGTAATGGAAGAGGAACTAATCATCACTATGTTATCATCCTCTACATGCTTATAATATTTTAATGGAGTGATGGACGAGTAACTAATCATCAGTTTGTTATCATCCTCTGCATGCTTATAATATTTTTATGCAGTAATGAAGGAGGAACTAATCATCACTATCATCCTCTACATGCTTATAATATTTTTATGGACATTATAATAAAAAATTCCAAACAAATAATCACACTTTATTTTATATTTAACATTGGGATGAATGTCTTGTCACACTACACAAGCTACAAAGTCTTTCTTTAAACAATCACACGTTATTTTATATTTAACATTAGTATACAAATATCTTGTCACACTACACAAGCTACAAAGTTTTTCTTTAAGAAAAAATCATAAATAAAAATATTTATATTCCACCCACATAATATTATATTAATTTTTTTTAAGATAAATCTTCCAAATACCCACACATAAAATTGGAATTTTTTTAAAAGAGTCCAATGTCATCAAAATAGTGTGAAAACTACATGACACGACAATCCACAGCACTTAATTAAAAATATTAATTTAGAAAATCTCACCGAAGATATTGGTGTAAACATGGATTTGGTTTTTATATGACTTTAGTTTTGTGGAAAGAAACGATTAAGGTCGACAAGACAAGTGAACTCTTGGGTTGAAGATTTTGTCATAGCTCTGCAGTCCATGTCAAAGCTCTTAAAAAAAAGCCTTATTCGTGTGAATACGTGTCAAATCTATAGGAAAATGGGATTCACCCCACAAATAATAATTTTAATAGGTGATGGCCGACCAAGATCACTACTTTAGAGTTGGACATCTTGTCCTTTCATTGAATGCAACTTGAAGTGCATATTAGAGGTGAAAGTAATCTCTTTTCATATTAGTTGCAGAATGCACCTAAACTAGGGCTGAAGGGTTTAGTTTAACGTCTATATATTTGTCTCTGCACTCCAATATATATCTAAGAAGAAACGATTGAGGTTGACGAGACAACTTGTCGGACACGGCGGAGCATCTTGTCCTCTACTTGCAGTCCAAACTCTGTATACCTCTGCACTCCATGTGAAAGCTAATAAGACATGTGAGCCCAAACTTCGAAGCTGCTTTTAGGTTGGCGTGCCTCACACGGCAGAGAATCTTGTCGTTTGCTTGGACTCCATACTCTGTACACTGCAGTCCATGGGTGTTGACCCCCACAAACAATTATTTTATTGGGCAGTGGCCGACAAAGACCATTTCTTTACAAAGGGACTTTGATTGTATACAACTAGCGGTTCAGATTGTATTCGATGAATGTAATTTTTTTTCATATTAGTTGCAGGGTCAAAGTTGTGGTTCAAATATGTGGTTTCCCCTCTCTTGCAATTATATCTCGTATATAGAAAAAACACGTGTCATCTCATACATATAATGATCTACGCGTCGGGTCTAACAGTCTTAATTTCCCTAAGTAGAGGATCGGGGCTAAAGGGTTTTATTTACCTAATAAAAAGCGAGGGGAACACATTCATTTGGTTTCTCGATGAATGTAATATCTTTTCATATTAGTTGCAGAATCACCTATCTCTGCACTCCAATATATATGTCGAAAGAAACGATTGAAGTTGACGAGACAATTTGTCGGATTTATCGTTACTTACACGACATTGTCCTTCATCTGTACATCAGCCCTGTAATTTGACGCCCTGTGGGACGTATTTTCATTTTCAAGACATATTTGACTGTAGGTTTTAAATATACTTTGTATTTTCATTTTCAAAACATATTTGACTGTATAAAACGTACAACGTGACTTGTAAAACATATTTGACTGTAGGTTTTAAATATAAAACGTAGTTTAGTTCATTCGGATCCGACCACTTCGTACACGATGCAACATGCGCTGTTGTCGCCCTTCGGATGAAGCTTGACAAATTTTTTCAAGTAATTGAGCGCGTTGTTCGTGTACTTTCTCACACATATCAACCTACTATTTTTACTTTCTCGCACAGATCAACCGACCATTTTTCCAAGGTTTACTTTATAGCACCCATTTCTTGTAGTATTGGTAGCTCAGTAGACTTTTTTTTCCACACAAAATTGTACTTTATATTTATATTAAAAATATAAACTAGTCTTTACAAGAGATTCAATACATCCTGATATCCAAAACAGATCCAATAGAACCCCATTTCACTATGAGACAAAACAGACATATAATCCCCATTACATGAGCTATATCCGGGATAATAGACTAATCATCCATAAAGGGGCAAAAGACTCATCATCCACAATGTGTTATCTAGACATATGACAAGTCCCAATACAAAGGACAAACAAAAAGAAATATGATAATATCTCAGTCCTACAAATAACCAAAACTGAGCAGACAAAGACCCAAAACTGATCTTCTAGTAAAGGTCGAGTGATAATTGAGGACCCTCATGTTCCTCAACACACTGAAAATAGAAAATCTTCCCAGGATCCTTAAGTAATGCCTGTTTTGAGAGGTTGTCTGCCACTTTGTTATCTTCTCTATATACATGAGCAAATGAGATATTATGGAATTGTTTGATTAATCCCATTAGTCTTTGCTTCCAGCATTCCAATGAAACAACCTGAAGACGACCTTTGTCCTTTAGAAAGTCAATGATGACCTTAGAGTCACTCTGAACATGAATAGCATGTATGGATAGCCGAGAAGCCAGGGTGAGGAGGGCCCATGCTCCCAACAGTTCTGCTCTTGTATTTGTACCCGGCCCACAATTGATAAACCATTTGAAGAAGCATTGCTCATTGATATTTATAACTCCTCCATCTCTATTGTTCTGTCTCGATGACGTCGTCGCCCCATCAAACCAACCAACCGACTCACCCAGTGCTTGATAGGATTGTCCCTTTCTCCGAACTACCGTAATCGGCTTTACTTTGTGGTCCCTCATGGCTAATATTACTCCACAAAATTGGATATAAAAAATTTTGTTTACTCCACAAATTAAAGAAATCCGCTAAAGTGTTACCTGCCCAGGAAACCAAGAAATTTGTGTATAATTTTACCTTCCCCCAAACAACCAATGTGAAGGCGCAATCAACAAACAAATGTTGAGTTGTTTCACATTCCTTCTTGCAAAGAATGCAGCAGCTCGGACCAATGAAACCTCTTCGTTGAAGTATATCACATGATAGAATTATGTTCTCTACCGCCAGCCATATAAAGATCTTGATTTTCAGGGAGCAGTCCCAGGACCATAGAGCCTTTCTCCAACCTCGAATGGTATGGATCCATTTCATTTTTTCCATTGCCATATACACATTCTTAACCGAAATTTGTCTCGTCTGGTCTCTGCCCGTCCAAATCAAGGCATCCGATCTGTCTTGTAGGAGCACCCCAGAATTTATAAGAGTGCATCTGAATGACTGTCATTCTGCATAAAGGGGCCCCACTAGATCCATCTCCTCTCTAGGTAGCCAATTTGAAACTACCATTCCCACGCGTGGTTCACAAGTAGCTTGGTATAAATAGTAAACACCTTTCTGGTTTATAGCTTGAATAAGCTCCTCAGACAGAATAGTCGATAATCCCATGCCCAGGACACAATCCTTTCCGATCAGAATGGAATGACCCGACCCCGGGCTCCATGCTAACTAGTGCATTGTAACACCATGTTTCCCCCGGTCTGTAAATATAACTATATTGGCCAGGAACTATGGCAAAATCGAAGGTGTGAATGTTTGATTTGATGGACCTTTGTATAAAAGGTCGATGAATGCAAATCTTGTTAGGAATATGTGTTGCACGGCTACTGGGAAGGGGATGTGCTGAAAGAGACTACGATTGCTAATGAAAAGTAGCGGAAGGGACCTAGAGCGGTTGCGTTAACTTCCACTGAACCAGTACGACACTGGTTTTACTTGCTCGAGACCAAAACAACTCTCTGACCCAAGAATGAATTTCCGTCAGAATGGTAGGTGGGGAGGCTCCTCAAGAGTAATGAGGGGATGGGGCGAACCACCCATCCGTAAAGCTCTCAAATTTGACCACGGACGGGGAAATTCGCGCCACACGCAATATTGCAGAGGAATGCAAGAAAGAAAGCGTGGAGGTGGGCAAAGGAGTGTAGAGAAGATCACAGAGAGGAACTGAGAGCCCTGGAATCAGATGGAGTTCTGAGCACAAGAAAAGCAGAGTAACCTTCGGCCTCGTATCTTTTCTTTGATATAGGGAGAAGGAGAGTAACCTTCATCCCTAACTTTTGTTGGGTTGGAAGTAAGAGATTGAATCACAGAGCATCGTGGTCTAAGCTCGGGGGTGGCCAATGATAAATCCGTTGGGAGTGACTGAGCCAATGGTAGGGTGGAAACGAGCACCCTTCTCAGCAGTCGCATCATGCCTTGTGGTTCTGATAAGTGTTTTATGCCTTGTACATTGAATTGAATACCATAAATGCATGCTCATGTTTATATGCCTATAAATGGTTCCTGTATGCTATGATTTCCTGGTGTTTTAAATTGGAAATAATGAATGCATGTATATACTTATATGCCACAATTGGTTTCTATATAAAATGGGTAAGTCTGGAACCTGAGTCCGTCCCACTGAGAATTACCCCATCTCCCTGATTTTCGTGATATTCTGGTTAAATCCCTCGAAAGCACCTTCCCATGGAAGTTGCATCATGTCCCAGAGTCGGAGTAAGCTCCTTGGTATGGCTACCGCTACAGTAAACCCACGAAGTTACCCTGCCCTGGTGAGTTAGGGAAGCACTTCATTCAGGTTAGTATCCTAGGGACTTTGAGAAACACCCAAGCCCTTATCCAGAAACCTGACTAAGATCAGGGATAATTGCCCAAGAACCATCTGAGGATTCGTGTGTCCTAGAGCTGGGAACCCTATGCAAGAAGGAGTTATCTCTCGAAGGTTTTGGAGCCATGGAAGCCCGAAGCTCTGAGAGGTTGAATTTTTTTACCCAAGTTCAGAAAGGATAGCGAGTCCAAATATAGAGAGGGGGTATCCAATTCATCTGATAGACCAACGAACAAGATCCTTTCGAGAGTATCCCAGGTCTGTCAAGACCAATGGATCTAGAGGAGGAGCATAGGCGTTAACGCTTCGACCCCTTCAGTCTTCGCAAACAACAATGGAACCGGGACCGTAGATCCCATGAATCCATCGGGAGCTACCTTGATCGTTGATCTTAACCCTTACGTAGGCAGGAGAGTGGACTCATCAAAGTCTAGAAAGCCCCGAAGTAATCGAAACTGTCCGTCGAAAGGGACACATGGAGGGCGATCGACATTTAGCTGACTCGCACATCAGAAGAGTCAACAGGCAAAGTTTTAAGGACTCTTAAAACGCGAAGTCCCAGTGAAACCTGGGTCGTTGATTTGTGGGAGGCTCAAAGCCATTGATCTGTAGAGTGAGAGAATTTCAGAGTTTTGGACTTCGGGATTCCAAGGAGGAGGAGTTGGATGAGTTTTCCAACTTCGTGAGTGGAAAAATTCCGATTGAACCTAGGCCATTGGATAGAGAGAGACTTGTAAACTGTCAATTTAGCTTGGTTGCGGTTTCAGAGATTTGGTCACCGGGAAACAGGAAGAACTGTTCATGATTTTCGAATCATGAAGTCTCGAAAAATATGGGAGTTGGGACCCAGTCCTAGAGGAAGGTCACACCGTGATCACAGGTGAGAGGGCTAGCGCTTGTTAGGCCCCTAATCGGGATTCGTGACTTGGAGGAGTTGGAGAAGTTGGGATGTCTGGTCTCAAAAGCCCGGAAGTCGTGAAATGTGACGCGTGATTTAGACTAAGCCTATGGTCACGAGTAGTGGTGATATGGAGGAGGATAGGGGAAGATCTAGCCTATGCTAGGCCCCTATAGGAACTCGAGGATTCTGTCCCTTGAGAAAAAGGCAAAAATTTTATTATGCTCGTAGTGGGTTTATGACAAATTGGTATCAGAGAATGGTTACAACACTTGGCATGGTTGGGCTCATGGACGAGTCGCATAGAAACTCTATTTGAAATGCTCTTGAAAAGAGTAACCCTCTATCTTAACCCCCTTTACCAAAAGTGAAAGTTAAGAGTGTTATTAAGGGAAAATAATGAAATTTCTACTTTGTATATGCATTTAAGAAACGTCAAATTATGTGTTGGTTATGAACGAATATAATGTTAGCTAACAAAAATTGTTTTGTCTGCACACAAGTGGACAATCAACCACAGAAAACTGCAAGCATATAGAACGGTGATGCACCACAAAGTGGGGGATGGCTCTCACAAAAAAGACGAAGAGTCTGATGAGAGGAGGGCGGTAGAGACCCCCCCGGAGCTGGCTGAGACTGTGAGGAGTCTCATGGCCGAATTACAAAGCTGCAAGGCTGACAACGAGAGGTTGATGAAAGAACAAGAGAAGCAAAAAGAAATTAATGCAGTCTTGCTACAGAGTTTATCCGACATACAAAGACAACTGCAGCATGGACCTAACACCAGTCACGTGGACCAACGATAGACAAAGAGGAGTCAAAGTCCATCCAAGAAACATGGTCTCTTAAGTGGCCACACTGGGAGGAGCACCTCGAGAAAGGTCCACCCCGGAGATAGGGGACAAGCGTCGGACGATTCCTCTAGAAAGGAAACCAGCGACACGGAGGGATCTTCTAGTAGCAGAACTAGTTCACATTCTCGAAGAAAACAAAAGAAACGAAAGCACCCCAAGGGTCATAATCTCAAAGAATTCAAGAAGGCCAAACCATCCTCTTTCGACGACGATATTAAGAAGGGAGAGGAGGCGGAGGCCTGGATGCTTGGACTAAAGAAGTATTTCAGAGTCCATGACTTCTTAGAAAACTTGAAGGCCCGAGTAGCCACTTTCAACCTGAATGGAAAAGCTTCCATTTGGTGGGAAGACCTTAAGAATGTGAAAGGGATTCATGAAGAAGACCTGTCTTAGGAATGGTTTGAAAGATACTTCAGGAAGAAGTATCTGTCGGAAAAGTATTTCGACGAAAAGAGTAAAGAGTTCTATGAACTCAAGCTGGGACAACTCACCATAGAGGAATATGTTAGTTGATTCCTTGAGTTGCTGAGGTACGTATCCTACATAAAAGCGGAAAAAGCAAAGGTGCAATGATTCATCAACGGGCTACCTAAGGAATATCAGAATAGGATTGAGTTTGATGAACCAAAGACCCTAGAGGACACTATTCGAAAAGCAAGGTACTGTTATGAACAATTTGGGCCTCAGATAGAACCTTGTGAAGGTTGGAAGCAGAAGAATAGTTTGGGGTTCTAGAAAAAGGGGTTTAAATCCCCAAGATTTAAAAACTATAAGAAGGATTCAAGGATGAGATTTCCGACCCGAACTATACACCAGCAAAATTTCCCTTCCCAGAGTGGAAATAAACCTTTTGGATCAACCCTAGGAAAGACTAATAACCCAAAGAAAGAACACTTGAGATATTGGGGTTGTGGAGAAGAACATCTACTAAGGGACTGCCCACACAAACCGCAGAACAGTAGGAGAATTTAAAATGTCCAAGAAGCTACCACCGTCAATGATGTGGCTAGGAGTATGCCGCGAATTTATGCAGCCATGGATAACAAACAAGCCGACCACCAAGCTTCAGTGGTAGAGATGGAAGGTATGATCACCAACCATCTAGTGTCTATTTTAATTGACCCTGGTTTGAACTTGAGTTATGTGGCCCCTCAGGTTGTTGATAAGTGTAAATTATAGCCACATAAACATGCCAAGCCATGGTTGGTACAGTTAGCCATTGGCACCAAAAGAAGGGTAGAAGAGGTCATACCAGCTTATCAATTCACTATGGGTGGATTCCCCACCCAAGCAACCCTTAACATACTACCCCTAGGGTTATATGACCTATTGATTGGTATGGACTGGCTAGCCACATATAAAACTAGACTGGAATGTTACCATAAAACCTTAGAATGCATAGGTGAAGAAGGGAGAAAGATAACCCTCCAGGGGATTCATAATCCTGTCTCAGTGAGACGAATATCAACCCTTCAAATGAAAAATTATTGTAGAAAGGGATGTCCTCTATATGCAATACAGGTGTTGGAATCTATTGAGGATGACAGACCAAGCCTAGAAGACCACCCCATACTAAGAGAGTATAGATATGTGTTTCCAGAAGAGGTATTGGGTCTACCTTCGAGAAGGGACATTGACTTCTCGATAGAACTTTCACCAGGAGCGGTACCAGTGTCTAGGACACCCTACAGGATGAGCACACCCGATCTAGTTGAGCTTAAACTACAACTAAAAGAAATGATGGACAAAGGCTATATCCAGCCCAGCGTGTCTCCATGGGGAGCACCAGTCATGTTTGTGAAGAAGAAAGATGGTACCCTTCTACTGTGCATAGATTATAGACAACTCAATAAGGTAACCATAAAGAACAAGTACCCTTTACCCATAATCAATGACTTGTTTGATCAATTGGGAGGTGCTTCCATCTTCTCCAAGATTGACTTGAGATCTGGATACCATCAAGTCTGAATCAAGGGTGAAGACATCCACAAAACTGCCTTTAGGACGAGATATGGTCATTACGATTTTGTGGTAGTACCATTTGGATTAACCAATTCCCCTGCTACTTTTATGTGCTTGATGAACAATGTGCTCAACAAATTCCTAGACAAATTTGTACTAGTTTTTATTGATGATATCTTAATCTACTCCAAGAATAGAGAGGAACATGAGGAACATCTTAGATGTGTGCTTCAAGTGCTAAGAGAACATCAACTCTATGCCAAATTTAGCAAGTGTGACTTTTTCCAGAATAAAATACATTACTTGGGCCATGTCATATCTGAAGAAGGGGTAGCAATAGACCCTGACAAGATCAGATCTATCATGGAATGGCCTACCCCAAAGGACGTTTCGGATATTAGATCATTTATGGGCTTAGCAGGATACTATAGAATATTTATAAAAGGATTCTCCAAGATTGGTTGTCCAATCACTGCCCTCCAGAAGAAGGGAGCTAAATTCATTTGGACACAACAATGTGAAGCAGGATTTCAATCCCCGAAATACCTTCTAACTCACGTACCCGTGCTGAAGATCATCGATCCTGAAAATGACTTCCTCATGTGCATAGATGCCTACAAGGAAGGGCTCGGAGGAGTCCTTATGCAAGAAGGAAACGTAGTCTACTATGAATCCCGAAAATTGAATGAGCATGAAGTCAACTATGTGACCCATGATATAGAGCTGGCCACCATAGTGCATGCCTTGAAAATGTGGAGGCATTACCTCCTGGGTAGGAAATTTGTACTCATGACAAACCACTGTGGATTGCGACA
>SNQJ01S0045710.1:22721-41999 GCA_010110895.2 Picea sitchensis | reverse complement strand
CACACACACACACACACACACACACACACACACACACACACACACACATATATATATATATATATTCACCGATGTTCTTGTTGTAAATACTTAAATTCAATGTTTGGCTTACATTGAATATTGACCAATCGAACAACTAAGAAGTGCATTGAAGCTAATGAAATATGGGATTTTTTATGAGGTGCTACTGGTGATGAGATTATTATGATCCTTGAGGTTAAACTATTATGATGATATGTTGCATCAATAAGTTGTTAAGAATATGGAGAATCTAGTGTTCTTTGTTTTACAATTTTCTTGTCAAATAATGAAATAATCGGGGGTTTTTGTGTAGCATGTATTATTCAAGTAAGTTTGGGCTACCTAGAGTGGTAGAAAGAAACCGTTGGCAATATTATTTTCAACTCATGAGCTACTGATTTCAACTCATGTTTAGCAAGTTTCTTTTTGTATGTTAGTTCATTTGTACAAAATGGTAACACTTGTATCACACGAAACATGTAGATTTCAATTTAGCCAAACAATACTTCTTTTCAGAGATTCATAAACACAAAATCTTAATCAATGCATTTTACATGAAGTATTTTAGCGTCGCATGCATTAAGGACCCCTCTCCCCCCCAAAAAAATGGTTTATGCACCTTCTGAACAAGAGAGAGTTTTACTTTCCCCGAGTACTCTCCCTCCAAGTCCTGGAGAAGTTCCCTTTGATTGGGATGGTCTTGTGGGGTATCCAATGCCTCAGACTATGTCCTTTAAAGTAAGAGACATCATCTGATATATCATGGAGATGATATCCTCCACTAGCACGTTATCCTCCTCGACTTGGAGAGCTTTGGGTTTTCCCAAGCTTGTGTCGGTTATTCGTAAGATATTGACATTTCACAGAAGTCCAACATGAGAGCCTTGGCATCCCTCGTGACATGCCACCTAGAAACTCCCAAGTGAGTATGAGTTAAGCTCTTTTCCGACTCGTCTAAAAAGAGAAAATATTGTTGAGTGAATTTGTCCCTTTCACACTCATTAAATTGGACTTGAAAGGTTGTGAGTCTTAGTTAATCTCTTTTCCGACTCATTTTCAAAAAAAGAAAAAGATTGTTGAGTGAAATTGTCTCTTTCACATTCGTAAATTGGATTTGAAAGGACTTCTATTTGGTACAATTTACCCCTTTTTCAAACCAAGTTGACTAAGATTATGAAAAATGACATTTTTTGGTGTTGAGTTGTGATTGCATCTCATTCCCTTGCTTGCAGTATTGAGCCTATAGTTGGTTCTTGATTTGGGTTATAAACTGTTTGACTGAGTAGTTTTTCATCCTCAACCAAGCAGAGCCTCTTTTATATCCTTTTCAACTTGACACCCTATACCTAGGAGGGAACATTCCCTCGAGTGTCCATCTCCCGCATGCACCTCCTTGCATTGAGCATATGTATGTTCCATTGTTAGAACTAGTTTTTATTACTTACGACACTCGTTTTGATCCAGGTGGATATCGGTGGCCACCCACCTTTTCCAAATGGCTCAAAACAATTTTCTGGCAATTTTGGTAATTTACTATTTTTAACAGTTTTTAATTCTGAAGCCATTTTGAGGGCCTAAATGAAGGTTTTTGGGATCGAGCTTCTCAATTATAGCCAAATTCTCTAATTTATCCCCCCTAAATGAATATCCTCGATGATACCTTTCCAAGGAGCTATCGTGCACCCCAAATAGAGATCGTATGCCAAAGTTATGCCCCCGGGAAGTTGATACACCAAACTACCCAAAACGGGGTCCACAAAATTGTTGGATTTTCATCTTTTGGGGTTAGGGTTTTGGATTTTATTTATGATAAAAAGGCCTTTGGAGCCTCATTGTAAAATCATCTTCTTTCGAATGCGAGTAGCAGACACATCTCTTCTCAGAGATAAGCTACCACCATTCTAGCGAGTCTTTCACTTTGTATTTTTACAGTCTTTGTACATTTTTTCTCATTAATAGAAAGTTGGGTATTAATGTATCTCTGTGTTTATGGTTTCATCTCTGATACATTTATGTTATAATATTGGATATCTGAGATATCTCTATACATTGCTTTATTATATCTCTTCTCTCATTTCGTGCCGAAAATAATCCGGATCAGTGGTATCAGAGCAAGTTGCTCTTGATCGTTTTTTTTAGTGCATGTCCCCGACGAGGTCTGAGTATATAAAGTTGGGTCTTGAGCTTGTCTCTATTGAAAAAAATCTCTCTTGCACACCCAAGAAACCCTCCATGGCGGAAGAAAAGAAAAACGACGGAGTAGACGATTCTATCAATTTGTTGTTTGAGTAAGCTCTCACACGACAGAGGGACGAAATGATGGAGAATTTTTTCCACATCCTTCAACTCCTGCCGATAGAAACATGCCCATATTCATCAAACAACCACTTTGGAAGCACCTATCCTTTCAAGGTACAGGTTAATTTTGATATTCCTGTATTTGAAGGTCAAATAGATGTGGATGCCCTAGACAAATGGTTAAATATGATAGAAGGTTATTTCTCTGTTCATAATTTTTTTGATCGAGAAAATATCACCTTTACACTCCTTAAATCTCTCCCCCATGTCAAACATTGGTGGGAAACTTACTAGAATCAAAGTTCCACAGAGGGGTTTGGAATATCTGGGGCTGAGCCCACTTGGTATTTTTTTGTGGATGTGGTAAAGGAACATTATTACCCTATTGGCAACTATGAGGGCCAGTACATGAGATGGACCACACTGCGGCAAGAGAGGGGCCACGTAGTTCTAGAGTTCACCAATAAATTCCATAACTTGCACACCAAGTTGGGTATCAAAGACTCCAAACAACATTTGGTTATGAAATACCGTGGGGCTCTACATAGATACATCCAAAATGAAATGGATTTTCTGGACATCTCATCACTTGGTGTTGCTTATCGATATGTTGTTAAAATCGAGAAGAAATTTAAGCACCGGAACAAATGGGAGTTTGGGTTTTCAAATTTGCAACAACCAAAGTATGATAAAGACGACCCTAACAAATTGTCTCCTAAAAACTAGTCCAAGCCACAGGAAAAAAAGGGTCACGGGAAGACAAAGAAGGACACTGGAAAATGGTGCGATTTCAACAAAATCCCTCGGCACAACACCGAGGAATGTCGCTCAATACAATCATTGGTGGCCAAGATCAAAGACAAGGAGCTGAACCCTGATTCAAAATCTGATTATGAAAACACTGGTAAAAGACAGATCATCGACGCAGACCCCACTACTATTGTCGGGACCACAACAATTCAACCAGAAGAACCAACAGATCCTGAAGAGGGGGAGCACATTTTTCATTCACAGATGTGGGTGAAGGGGACCTCGCTGCATTTTATTGTTGATAGTGGAAGCCAGAAGAACCTCATCTTAGCAGAGGTCGTCAAATAGTTGGGATTGTCGAAAACACCACACCCACAACCATACAACATCGGGTGGCTTCGCCAAGGATGATAAATTCGTGTCAACTAACAATGTCGATTTTCATATGACATCCAACCCTTCAAGGCTGAGGTATTATGTGATGTTTCCCCACTGGATGTCTGTGATGTTCTCTTGGGCCAACCATATATGTGGAACCACCATTATGTTTATGATTCTCGACCTCACAATGTCATTGATTCTCTGGGGGGTCATATCTACAGAATACCAAAGGTAGTTACAACTACTTTTCCACCTAAACAGTGCCCCAAGGTAGTATCTCATACTACAAAATTCAGCTTCTTCATAATCTATTCAAAAGGTGAACAAAAGGATACTGCAACCATTACATCCTCGACCCAAGAACCTTCTATCCAACAGAATGAGGTCGACAATATTGCAGAAAAGTGTAAATATTCCTTCTTCACACATGCATATCATGTAGCCAGACTGGTTAAAAAGGTCCAACCCTTCCAACCACATGTTTGTGACAACCTTCAACAAGCTAAGCAATGCAACTTCTCCAACAAGGAAAACAACTCATCAAGATGCAGATTCAACAAGCGCTTTTCCCTCTCCCCCGGACACTCAACGCAATGGATACCATTGCTTCCTAAGGAGGGAGGATTGATCCAGGTGGAAATTGGTGGCCACCCACCTTTTCCAACTGGCTCAAAACTATTTCTTGGCAATTTTGGTAATTTACTATTTTTAGCAGTTTTTAAATTCCAAGGCCATTTTGAGGCCCTAAATGAAGATTTTTTTGGATCGAGATTCTTAATGATAGCCAAAGACTCTAAATTATCCCCTTAAATGAATCTCCTCGACAATACCTTTCCAACGATCTATCATGCACCCCAAACAAAAATTGTATGCCAAAGTTATGCCATCGGGAAGTTGATACACCAAACTACCCAAAACAAGGTCCACAAAACTGTTGGCTTTTTATCTTCCGGGGTTAAGGTTTTGGATTTTATTTATGATAAAAAGGCCTTTGGAGCCTCATTGTAAAATCCTCTTCTTGCGAATGCGAGTAGCAGACACATCTCTTCTCAGAGATAAGCTGCCACCATTCTAGCGAGTCTTTCACTCTGTATTTTTACAGTCTTTGTACATTTTTGCTCATTAATAGAAAATTGTGTATTACTGTATCTCTGTGTTTATGGTTGCATCTATGATACATTTTTGTTATATTATTAGACATCCAAGATATCTTTATACAATGATTTATTATATATATGATCTCATTTTGTGCTGAAAATAATTTGGATCACGTTTCCTCCTATGTATCATAACATTCATTTGACTATGAAAAAACAAAAAAAGATGGGTAGGAAGGGAGTATTATCTTATATTGGCAGCAATGGTGTTGCCTTTGAACATATCACAAAGTTATTGATTCCACTTTTCATCATAATTTTGGGTTTAGCATGGCCTTAGGAAGCTGAGCTCGTTACAAAGAATTTACTCCCCCAATTGGTTACTCTTCCAGTCCCTATGGAGAGTTTGATTCATGCCTCCTGCATCTCATGGTTTCATCATTGAGTCTATAATGCCAGAATCTTCCATATGTCTCATGCTCTTGTTCAAAGGATGTCTATCAACTTGTGTTTTCCATTCCTCAGAACTCTTGACTTTGCATGTCGGCCATACCCTCAGTTTGTCTCAGAATCACATGAAGTTGTAGTCCTATTGCGCACCTTGGCCCTACTTTTCTCATTGGTAGGTAATATTGAACTCAACAATCGAAATTCCATCATTGGTCGTTGACTGGGCGGTTTCCCTTTTGTTCGACGACAATACATCTATTCACACATTGGGATTCGCGCAGTGTCTTGGAGGCCATTAGCCTTATTGGTGGTTTCCTCGCCTCTGTCAGCAAATTTCCTCATTGGATGTTATTCATAGGGTCTTTTGCGTGTTAGTTGAAAATAATAATTGCGGATTAGATGTGCCACTCTTGTTCCAAAACACTCATTCTTATTCCCTTTTTATATTCTAAGTGTAATGATCAATTATTGACGAATTCTTGTAGTTTTGTTTGTTAAAATTATCGAATGACACATTTGTTTTCGTGCATACCTTGGTGTGATCATATATGAACTATGCACTAGATGCAATGATTGTTTAATATTAGTATATGTGTGGGCTATGTGTCTACTAGCTATGCACACATACCCTACACATGTACACTAGTACAATTAATTAATGTATTAATTATTAAACTAGATTATTAAGTATTTAATTGAATGATTTAATGGATATGTGAATTATATTGCATTCAAAAATATCTAGTAGCATTAAATACTTCCTTGTTTTAGAAATGTCTTCAAATGAGGAACCCGAATGACCTCTTGAATCCTTTATGTCCCATATGGAATCGATTATTTTCCATTGGATTGTAAATTTATGGAAAAAAAAATTGGTATTGTCTCGCTCCTTTAACCAAGTGGATCTACTCTTGAGGAACCATTTTGTTTCCTTTTAATCCAACATGTATTTCCTTTTTTGCAATAAATCACTCAAAGCTAAACTATCCTCTTCTCATAGTTGACCATCCTAGATGTTTATCAACAACACACCTAACTTAGAATCCACTTCCTGAAGGAGCGAGGTCGTTTTTTCATTGAAATCTTTGGCCCATTGAGTGGTTTCTTTTTTAACTTTTGAAATGTTTTCTATGAACTAGTGCATATAGGATCAATCATCAATACCAACAAGAGGCGACCATGAAGAAAGTATTATCCTTTTAAAATCCTCCTCCAAGAGTCGGTCATGATTGAACTTTGTAGGGGAAGGTGAATGCGGATTTTTCTTATCGATCTCCAACACAATGGGGATGTGATCAGAGATACCCCCCAAAACCACTAGAGATTTAAATTTCCATTGATAATCAATCATCCCTTCTGAAATAAGAAATATGTCAAGCCTTTTGGCCACCAGTTCATTACCTTTCCTTCCACTTCTCAAAGTTTGAGTCAATTTTTGGGGCTCCAATTCAATCAAATGGTTCTTTTCAATCCAGTTAGAAAAATAATTTCTTGGGGGTTTGAACGTGGACGAACTCTCAAAACCTTATTAATTGATAGGGTCAAATTGAGATCACCTCTTAAGATGATATTTGGGACATTTAGGAACCTGAGGTTGCTCACCCCTTCCCAAAAATGAACCCTATCTACATACACCACATATACATTGATTAATCTGAATGAACAATTGAGATCATGGTCAATTAGGTCTACCACAATTCTTGAAGGAATAATTGAGGACAACAAAGCCCTATACCTAGGGATCTAAGATGAAATTAAACCTCTCGAAAGACCCATTGAGTCAGTAGTACGGAAAAACAATCCTTTAAAAAGCTTTGGATAGCCACTACTTCTTTTACACCACTGCAAATTCTTTCATGTATCATTAAAAAATCAATACTGCAATCCTAAACAATCCTTTTGATCGAGGGAAATTTAGGACCACCCCCAACCCCATGCACATTAAAATAAAGCACAATAATTTCAAACCCCCTTCCTGGGATCTCCCTGCTCTAAGGGTCTGAACAATAGTGGTTTGTTTACCACATCTAATCTCTTTCAAAGCATGGGACTAGGCTAGGGAAATCAAGGATTTTCTACTCGCAAGATCTATAGAACCTTTTTCCAAACACATCCCCCCAAAATAGAAGACCTTGGGACGCTTTTTAGTCTTGGAGCATAACAAATAGTTTAATTTAACAAATGAATTGGAGGAATGATTGGAAGAGGAGACCTTAGTCGGATGAGAAGGAGTGGAAGCAAATGTTTTACGGGACACACAAAGGGGGGAGATAGGGGAAGGCCCCACCTTTTGGGAAGCACTTAGAGCTTTCAAAGAAGGGATTTCCATTCTCGTGACCCTGAGACATTTATCAGGAGAGGAAAAGGACTTCGTGGTAGGGAAAAGTCACTCATTATTCAAACCTTCATTATGAGCTTCTGCTAATTTTTGTGAATGATTTGAAATATATGGAGAATGAAAATTACCAGTAGAATGAATTGAAGGGTCCAATGGAGAAGAGGCACCTAGGGACACTTCACCAGAAGACTTTTCTTCTCTTCGATCATCTCTTTGTGAGGTTGCCACCTTCTCATGAGCGCAATTCTCTAACAATTGTTTCCTCTTCCAAAGTTTTTGGAAAGGAGGAAAGTGATATGGAAGCTACCTACACTGAGCCTTCATATGGCCAACCTTATGCCATCTGAAACATATAAAGGGAACCCACTAATAATCAATTTTTTGCATCCATGTGAAATTGCCCCATGTTAGAAAAACAGGATCACAAAGCAATAAAATAAAGCAAATGCGGAAATAAAACGCATAAGATACACAATACAATAGAGACATAGATATACATGGTTCACCTAGTGTGGACTACTGTTGGCACAGGGGTATACCCAAGGTTCAACACTCAAGAGAACACCAACAAAACCCTAACTACCGGCCCTTTCAGCAACACCTGCGAAGCATATGAAGTCTCACCTGAGGTAGAGGTAGGGGTGGTTGCAGGACTCAGATGTCTGCAACCTTAGTTGGGACACAGATATGTGATTACAACACCTTTACATGGCACTTAGCAGTTATAGTCCATAAGTATTTAACTAGTATCTACTTCGCAGATAAAACCCTAATTACAGATCATCGCAGTATTCACACAGATTCGATATATTTAAGCACTAAGCACATCAACATTGATTAGATCTAGCATTCATTCACATTATTCAACACTAAGATATCATATTAGATTCTTCTAATCATATATCAGTGCAGTAAGAATTTAATCACATAAACAAGAGAACAACCATAAAGAACAAAGCAACCACAACACATGATATACATGGTTCACCCCCAGCCTGGGGCTACGTCCACCAACTCTTCTTCTTCTTTATTATATTCTGTTAATATTCTACATGCATAGAACCACAAGATCCTACTCCACATAGGACAGGAGATCCACACACACCTTGCCAGATCCTCTTTCCCTGAGTTAGGTTACATCACAAAGCTTCTACTCAACCTCTTACAGTCACTTGTACTTAGCCTTGCAAGTCTCACACAACATGCACAGAGCATATACAACTATCAATTGCACTCAACACCTCATCACACAAATGCCTATAACGTCTTATATACATTGCCTAGACATCTATTTATATATTACAAAAATGGCCTAAACATGGGAAAAGCCATGGGCTGACATTCCCATACTCGTTACATAGCCCAAAACCCAAAATCCATAAAAAGGGGTTAAGATATGACGATCTCCGCTTCGAATTGCGCTCCACCTTCGATAGCCTGTCAAAGTCCCAAAAGTAGGTCAAACATGATCAAGGATCCTCAAAACTTGGTCGAGGGCCAACAGGGCCCCAACACTCACTTGTGACTCATCCCGAGTCACTCTGATCTGGGTAGCTCTGCTCCAAAATCCTCGAGCTTGGCTTGAGCTGCTTCGACTTGTTGCTGCGCCAAGGCCTCCTTCTCGGCGAACTCTTGGATAACTACTTAATTGACAGGTCCTTCTAAGCATTGTTCGACTGCAATGACGACTTGTTCCAGCTCTTCTCCTTGACCTTCAATATCCTCAAACAACTGGCAACCCTCATCCTGTATTGGTTGGAGCCTCTAAGTCACTTCCATGAATTTTCTCTGAATGGTGTGGACTTTCTCTTGAGTAGTGCGCTGTTCCTGGGATTGCTTCGTCCTTTCAACTGCGGATAGGGGCTTCAGCTGCGCCTGTACTGTTTCTGCTTGCTGCGTTGCCTCCTGGAGTTGTGACTCCAGTGCCTTCAATTCAGGATCCTCAGTGAGTCTCTCATAAGTCTAGGAACTACGATCACTCAGCTGTTTACATTCCATGGTGAGGGCCTTGATTCTCTCAACTGCGCTTTGAGCATTTTCTTCTCTTTGATCTCGTATATCCTGCGGAGTGTTGGGTACTGTTCATAACTCTAAGTCTATTATTCTTTGTTGAAGCTACTGGATAGATTCCGCAAGCTACATTACTTGATGCTCTACTGGTTCTTCCACTTTTTACTCTAAGCCTGTCACAAAGCGAAGTGCTTTGTTGATGGCTTCTTTGACTCTGAGATTTTCTACGAGCAACTTCTCTTTATCTTGTTGGATTTGTGATTTATCATCTTAAAACTTTGTTTGTAGAGAAACCTTTTCCTGTTGCGCAACTCGACGTTTCTCTATGACTACTATTTTCACTTTCTTTAGGGCCTTTGTGGCCTATTCTGTTTCTTCCTGTGCACGACGAAGGCGAGCTTCAGTCACATAAACTAGTTTGTGGAGTTGGGTAGGCTCATCTCCCAACTCCGGTGCTTCTGATGGTGGGGGCGCAGTGGATACTGCACGACTGGATTGAAGGCCCTGTTGTACCCCTCTGAGTTCAACCTTGATTCTATCGTACATCTCTTCTTGCTTGGATTCATGTTTCTGCAAGACATCCTGCGAGGCATATGCTACATCGGTGATGATGAAGTCAAAGTCATCGATCGTGAGCACGGTTTGAATCGTGGTTTTTCTCTCTCTTGACTTCTTCCGTGAGGTAGGTTTCGTGGGGGAAACATTTCTTTTCTTCGAGGGATCAGTCTCATCAACAAGATCCCTAGGCGATGTTACTTTGCCCTGCTTCTGCTGATCTTCTTTTCTATTGGTCTCTTCTTGATCTAGTTCGTCATCACCCCATCGACAGGGTGATACTGAAGCAATTTATTTTGATGCGCTACTCAAATTTTGGACCTCTTTGGTCTTCTTCCTTCTGCTGGGTCTAGGAGTATCCTTTGCTTCATGAGTGGTCTCAGGGTTTCCGTTTAGTTCAGGGTCTGAAATTTCTGCGGGGTTAGTGGGGATGAGGAGCTCTGTAGACCAATCCTTGGTTATCTCTTCGAGGTCCTCCTCTGTGAGCTTCTAGTATGACTGAATCTCTTCTTTATGCTCATCTGCGTGCGTGGTGATATAAATGAAGTGTCGATCTACGCAAACCTTCATGAGGGGTCGGAACCGATGCAGGGTGTTTAGCGTCATGCAAGGGACAACTTTGATAGCCCTCTTCAGTTGGAGATAATATGTATGAAAGACCACATTTGACTGCCACTATTTTCCCATATCGCTCGAGTACCAGAGCATGGTGAACTTCGTAGCGAGCGGCTCGAACGAATCAATGTCCGGGAAGGTCTCACCTTCTGACATCTCCTAAGAAGTAAATGCGATGAGGATCAGGAGCCAGCTAAAGTGGAACTCATAGCCCTGATACCGAGCTTTGTGACAGTCTAATTCCAGATGGTTGACCAAGTACTTCTCCTAGTTCATCTGGAGTCCTTCTACACATTTCCCGACGAGGTCAACAACGAATCATGTGACTTGTGTAGGTCTGTTCTTTCTTATGAGATTTCTTGCGATCAGGTGGCAGGCTAGACACATTGTGCCATTCTGGATGGAAGCTACCTTGTAGCCTCACATTCCCTTTTCTACATCGCAATATGTGTCTTTGATCTTCTGTGCCAATGCACGATTTGTAGCCTTCCCTGGGTAGAAGTCTTGCGGGTCGGGTCCCTGCATGCTCAATCCGATGATCCTATAGATCAGTGTCAGATCGACAATGATGCATCGGTCTAGCCATAGGTAGCCTCCATGGTAACATGATAGTAGGATATTAACACACACGTTAACCTCTTGGTGCCTTCCAAAGTGTGGAATCTTCATTACATTCAAGAGGGTGGACTGCACGAGGTTCATAGTCCATGGTTGGGGGATTATTTTCGAGTTCTTCCCCTTCATCCTTGTCAAATACTTGTAAGGAGCGAGCATAATGTAGTTCTTGTGGTCCCCTAGGTTGAAGTCGCTAAACTTCAACGTTGTGATCTTATCCTTCTGTATTCTTACTTCATGTATCCCCTTCAGGAGGTACGCAGTAACCATGGTGTAATCAAAGTCTCTCAGGACACTGTCACGACTCACCATGCCAACCAAAGGTGGGATGTATCCAGGCAAGATGGTCAGGATTAACTTCGCATTCACCAAGTCATCTCGATGCTTGGTTCTTTTCTCTCCTGTTGTTCGATATGGTCCGGATCCACGATCATTTGATGGGGAGGCTTGCACTCCTCTCGTCGATGAGGCTTGAACTTCGACAGACATCACCTTCTCAACCATAAGGTCGATTAGAACTTCTTCGAGGATTTTCTCTGCGGCACTGAGATCATCTGACATGCACACTTAGATCGGATAACTCAGGTGGATGAATGAGTTCTCAAAGTAATAGAATAGGTGTCGATCTTAATAAACACAACGCGGTAGTAATGGGTTGGCCTGGATACAATTCGAAAAAGTGTTCTCGATGCAAAAATCGACAAAATAAGTAGACACGAGGTAACAAATCTCTCCAACGGACGAGAGGCCTTCATCAATGCGGTTATTTCCGTTGAGGCGCGGTCCCAACGGTTGGATGGTGAGCTTTCTGTCCATAAATATTGTTCTAACTGTTTGGGGTGTTGGGATAACTGTTATAATTATTTCAACGACTATATTTCTTTTCCATGTTGCGTTGTTCTGATATCTCGGCGAAGTTACGGTTTTGTGAACCTTCTTTTGTTGACAGGTCCTTCTAAGCACTATTCGAATGAAACAACGACTTGTTCTAGCTCTTCTCCTCGACCTTCAATTTCCTCAAACAGTTGGCAAGCCTTGTCCTGTATTGGTTGGAGCCTCTGAGTCACTTCCATGACTTTTCTCTGAATGGTGTAGACCTGCTCTTGAGCAGGTCTTCTACTAGGGTATTCCTTAGCAAGATGTCCCGGTCTTCTGCAACTATAACAAAGAGTTAATCCTCTCTTTCTTTGAAATGATCCCCAACCTTTCCTATACTGCGCACTAGGATCATAGCAGTTATCCTGTAAAAAATTGTTTCTAGGTTCCTACATCCATTTGTTAGTCCAAACATTCTTTCTATGCATAGGAATAACATATCTTTCATTATTTCTATCAGATCTACTCATATCAAACCTTCTTTCATCTAGTTGTGCCCTACTATGACAAAATTTATCAAACATACCTAGATCCATTCTTTTGAAACAAAAATTTCCACTTATCTTACCTTTTCAATCAAATTTTTTCACTGTTCTTACCTTTATCAGAACACAAAGCTTTAATAACTTACCTCTTTTCTTCATATCTGATTTTTGTTCTTATCATAGAGCTTCACAAGTCAAGTAGACTACTGTGCATTAAAGAAACAAATCTATGCACAAAGATTTATTTTCTTCAGTTCCCAACAATCACAGTTTCAGGTTGGATACTGCACACTTCAGCAATAGATCTACGCACAAAGCTTCTCTTTTTCTTTACTTTAGTTCCCAGCAATCACAGTTTCAGGTCCCGACAATGGAACTATTTGTTGGCACAGGGGCAGACCCAGGGTTCAACGCTCAAGAGTGCACCAACAAAACCCTAACTATCGGCCCTTTCAACAACACCTGCCAAGTAGATGAAGTCTCACCCGAGGTACATGCAGGGGTGGTTGTAGGACTCAAATGTATGAAACCTTAGCTCAGACACAAATCTGTGATTACAACACCTTTACAGAGCACTTAGCAGTTACAATCCATCAATATTTAACCAGTATCTACTTCACAGATAAAACCCTAATTACAGAGCATCGCAGTATTCACACAGATCCAATATATTCAAGCACTAAGCACATCAACATATGTTAGATCTAGCATTCATTCACATTATTCAACACTAAGCTATCATATAGGATTCTTCTAAGCATATATCAGTGCACTAATCATTTAATCACATAAACAAGAGAACAACCATAAAGCACAAAGCAACCACAACACATAATATATGCGGTTCACCCCCAACCCGGGGCTACGTCCACCAAATCTTCTTCTTCTTTATTATATTCTGTCAATCTTCTACATGCACAGAGTCACAAGATCCTACTCCGCATAGGAAAGGAGATCCACACGCACCTCGCCTGATTCTCCTTCCCTGAGTTAGGTTACAGCACAAAGCTTCTACTCAACCTCTTACAGTCACTTGCACTTAGCCTTTCAAGTCTCACACAACATGCACAGAGCATATACAACTATCACTTTCACTGAGCACCTCATCACACAGATGCCTATATTGTCTTATACACACCTCCTTCTTAAATTGCCTAGACATCTATTTATATATTACAAAAGGGCCTAAACATGGGCAAATGCATGGGCTGACATTCCCATACCCATTACATAGCCCAAAACCCAAAAAACCCTAAAAAGGGGTCGATATCATGCGATCTCTTCTTCGACTTGCGCTCCACCTTCGACAGCTTGTCGAAGTCCCAAAAGTAGGTCAAACATGACCAAGGATCCTCAAAACTTGGTCAAGGGCCAACAACTACGTCCACCAGAGAAATTTCCAAGTCCTTTCTTTATTAGTATCCAACAAAATGAAGGGATACAGTTTACATCACACCCGATGTAACTTCCTCTTCTTTCTCTCACTGTCTCCTCTCACAGAATACAATATTCACCATCATACTTAGCTGCAATACATTTCCCTCATAAAAGAGGGTTTCCTTATAGGGAAAAAAACCCTAACATAACTTCTACTGTCAAATCTATGACCTTATAATGAATGGTCCATATTTACTATGCATTACAATATACATTTACAAGGAAAATTTTCCTTTGGGGGCTTCGCCCTCGAACTCTCATTAGGGAACATTGTCCCTCGAACCCTAGTAGGGGGCCTGCTTGCCCCTGGACCTTGCAAGGGGGGTAACCCCCCCTGCACTCCCCCACATGGAGAAGTGTACATTCTTCCGAGGTGTAAAGTCTTCATGAGGTATAAACACAGATGAAAACAATGACCTCTGAATCAGGAAGATAAGCAAGCTCCACAGCCAACAATCTCCCACTTTGAGACTGATCTCAACAAGTCCATCACTGTTGTATATGTTGGACTATGATCCTTATTGGACCTGACGAGTTTCTCATATTCACCTTCATGATTGAATACCAACTAAAACTGAGCAGGAACTTAGTTTTCCCCTGGTTACTCCATTTGTTAACATGTCTGTAGGATTCTAGCTGGTGTGTATATTTTCCAACTTCAAATGTCCATATTCCAAGACGGATCGTATGAAATGGTGCTTGAGATTTATATTCTTATAATTCAAATGGAAGGCTGATTTATTTGCAAGATGAATGGAACTCTCATTGTCACAGTACAACCTGCTATTCTCCTGCTTCTTTCCCAATTCCTCCGTAAACCTTTGTAACCAAATCATTTCTTTACTAGCCTCTGTAGCAACAACATACTCTATTTTTGTTGTTGAAAGTGCGACAACCTTTTGCAGCTTCAAAATCTAACTTAATTTTGTTCCACCTATAGTAAGAACATACCCTGTGGTGCTCCTCCTACTATATTTATCACATGCCATATCTAAATCAACATATCCCTGTAGAACAATGTCTAAACCTCCAAAACATAATGCATGAGAGGTTGAAGCATGTTGAGAGGATGGATAATTCTTGGAAGATATATTTCTTGCGATGGTATTCTTAGAGCATATGTGCTTTGTTCTTCTTGGAGTCACGAGCACGGAGGGCCAAGAAACTAAAAGATATCTTGGAGCTAGGAAGCCTTCTATGCTCCTAGTTGGTTAGGAGGATAATTATGTTGTTTCAATACGAGAAAGTGGGAAAATAATGCTTGGAAGAATCTTCCTACTACTAGCAAGGATACATTGCAACTAAAGCTTCAATAGACTATGGAGGAGGTATTTTGTTAGTATGTATTCATTATGTTTATGAAATTTTACATAAAGGAAAAATTTGAGTTTACATCAAATATCTTAATGCATATGTGTATAAATTGTCACTTATTAATTCATAGTCTCTCATAGAGAGGAATTACATTTGGTATCAGAGATTAGGATCAAACTCTAGGACCAAAACGGCCACCATGTTTGTGTAAACTACCCTAAATAAATAGTAAACTGATTGCATACTACATTTAGAGTCGTGGGATAGAGTATTGGGATAGCTACATTTAGAGTCGTGGGATAGCTACAACATGATTCTTGTTAAGTCTCTTGGGTTGAAGGATATCCATCATTCAAATTTAAAACATTGACAAGAACAAAGTAGGCATGAGGCCATATTTCTAGTCCACCTCAATAATCCAGTCTACCGCAAAAGCTCTCATAATGTGATTTATGTCAATTTGAGTAGACATGCTCTTTGGAGGCACACAAATAAGGACCTCTACTTTCGCAGTGGAAGTTAGATATATCCTGTATATATTCAATAACGACCAATGGATTTCCATCGTCACCTTCATCAATGATAAGCATTGGTTTCTCCATCGCCTCTATTTCAATTTCATAGATTTCATCTATATCCTCCTTTGAAAACATAATTTCTTGATTCACTCTATGTTGTTCTGCAAGATTCCGATGTTTTCCACCCACATCCATCTATGTAGGTATTTGTTTCAAATCCTATGACCAACCATTTTGAACTCTTGTACTCACAGACCTATCAGTTCTTGCTCCATGTGATTATTTTCCTATGGGAACACAACAAAATCTCCAAACAACCTGTCTATTTGATGTTTTCAAGGGTTTTTTTCCGAGAACATCCCGCAACAATATGTTTTTAATTTTGGTTTCTAAAATTGGACCCTAAGAGCCCCCGGGGGGGCAGCTCAATTGGCAAGTGCCGTGAAAATGAAGTTCCATGAGGTTTCGAGTTCAATTCCCCCCAACTTACCTTTTGTGCCGCGTAAGGGGCATCGTGGGCACACCTGGAGGTTATAGTGGTAGCGGTTGGATAACACGACCACGTGTAATGCGAGCATGTGCCCAACTAGTTGCTGATTCCTCCAGACACCCAAAAAAAAAAATAAAAAAAAATTGGACCCTAAGTTTATACCAAACCATGGATGACTGCACTAGCTTCCTATTAATTGATCTCAGTCTAGGAAAATCCAATAGTAAACCGACAAACAATCTTAATGTAGAAAGTGCCTCAAATTCACTGCAGAATGATCTATAAAAAAAGGGGCTCAAAATGAGACCCACGAAGAGATCAATTTGTGGATATCAAAGAATTCATCTGAAAATTCTATTTAACCAACAAGAATTTGTGTAATTTTTTTTTATAGAAACTAGAGCCATTTTGCGTACGGTCAAGGATGACTATAACTTGAGTTTGTTACACTCCATTTTCTCAAGGGTCATATTGAATTTATAATTATCAAGATATATATGTGTGTGTGTGTGTGTGTGGCGAATTGAGGATGGTCTCGTAGTCATCCATAGCATATATTTCACCAAGCAAGTATGAAGTCTAGCCAGCAAGAGGTAATGCTTCACCTAGGTGGTATAAGCTTTGTTTGGGTTGTATATATGCTTCACATTCTTCCTTCGAAATGGCAAAGGAGGATCAATCATTATTCCTTAAGTAGGATTTTAAGGGACAAGGTCGCCCGATCATCCGTCATAGAATATGTTCCAATCCTTGTATCTATATGATATTGAAAATCAATAGAGTTATACAAATTTTTATGTTTTACACCAAGATAATCCTTATACTTTCTTGGTATTTTGATCATAGCATTGTGGTTTCATACATCACTTGGATACTGATACCCATATCAAATTCTCTGATATTCACAGAATTTCGATCTATCTAGTCAAAAGAAGGGGTGCAATCAACCAAGTAGTAGGGTCTCCCATGTTACAATGACATTGGTCATACTTTGCACCAACTGGAGCAATTTCTAGTCATATAGATATGTATATATGAATTCCACCATTGTATTGGTATTATAAACCACATTAGTTGTTAAATATCTTACTTTTAAATCTACAAAGTGAAATTTAATTTTATAGATTTTAAATATCTTATGTTGGTGCATATATATAAAATTAAATACAATGGTGGTTTTTAAATTAAAATATAAAGTGAAATTTAATTTTTACATTATAAACCACATTAGTTGTTAAATATCTTACTTTTAAATCTACAAAATACATGAACATATACTCAATTTTTGAATTATCATGTTAACATATCATCAAAAAGGTTGTACTATTAAACATGCATATCAACCATATTATTACTTCTAATATCAACGTAGATTATTAGGATAAATAAGAAACTATGTAAATTAAAATATTACCATTCAATATCTAAACATGTTGCCAACTATAAAAATATTATATGTCGTTGCATATATATAAAATAAAATAAAAATTAATTAAATAACTCATGCATGGTTTAAAACATTCACAACTCAAATGCTCAAGAAAGGAATTACAATGCAAATCTTAAAATTATTTCCCTAAGAGATATAAGGATCAAAGTCATATCACTAACAAAAGTGTTTTATACAAGTGCTTGAGTGTGTTCAAGGGTAAGAGGATTGTTATTAAATGGATAAATGTCACCTTCTATACACATCAAAATTCTAAGTACACCATTGTTATTATGCTCTTTTTTAGGTCTCAATGTTTCTATAACATGTTGGTAAAGGGTTAAACATCTAGCATCTTGAGGCCTTTTTGAACATGATAATAATTCTTACGACTTTATCATGATAACAATTCTTAAAATTTTATATAATTAAACATGAAAGGGCATATAAATATGTTCAAATAAAAATATAAAATTCTATTTCAATCAATCGTTCCATGCAATCACAAATAATTTAAAAGACAAAAACATTACGCATCAAACTGAATGTTAACCAACTAAAATATTTCAAACAATTGTTATAATTAACTTAACATTTCCTCTGTCAGAAGATGAATAAAAAACAATATAATTAGCAAAATAAAGATAACAAAAATACACAAGAAAAATATTAATGATGAAATAAAACATGTGTATATCACCTTGATTGAAAGACCAAGAATGACCAACCTCTCCTCTACTTTATTTTCTTGGCCAATGTTTCTTTTTACTTTTTGAAGAAATAATATCTCCCCTAACAACCAATGTGTCACTTTATTTTGATAATATTTTCCTCCATAAAGAAGATGAAACATTTTTGAATATATGCATGGGATCTAGTAAGTGGGAAATCTTAAGATGCTCCCAATATGGGAGCTCATAAAAGACATATTTCCTTTTCATCCAAATGGGAAATTTCTCAACATAGGTGTCAAAGAATTCTGGATCATCGAACATAGGCTCCCCATTTGAATAGAACATTTATGTAATCTCCTTATCCTTATCTCTCTCATATGCTTTAAGCCATTATGTTGGTGTCATTATTGCAGGCCTTTGGGTGTGCTCTAGCTTACCATTGAAAGAAGATGTTTCTCTTTTGTAAGGGTGTTGTTCTGGGAGGAATACCTTGGATTAGTCGTACACTGGATTTCATAGGTGGTTGGACTACCTAGCTTTCAGAGAAGGTCAACAACATTTACATCCATGATAGCCTTTTGTTACAAGACCTCTAAAATTATTAATGTATACATAGCATGTTAGTGTTGAAGATCAGAACAATCACAATGAATTAAATATGCCAGAAAATATTGTTACATATATAAACAAATCAATAAACATGTAATTTAGCAGAGCAAACTTCTAAGCCTGGATAATCATGTGTGGTGTAAGAACATATGCCATACAACATAAAACTCCTATCTATTGCGATGGGTCTTGATAAATCATATATATGTATCCCTTCCAATAATTCCTTCAATTCATCTACCAATGGTTGTTGTTAGGGAGATAACCTCCCTAACCCCTCACGTAGGAAGAATAATATATTTCCATGTAATAAATG
>SNQJ01S0045710.1:0-22711 GCA_010110895.2 Picea sitchensis | reverse complement strand
TGAATGATTTAATGGATATGTGAATTATATTGCATTCAAAAATATCTGGTGGCATTCAATACCTTCTTTGACATGGATTGATGGTTGATATGATGAATCAAATGAGTATGGTAGGCTGTCATGTACATTTTGGGGAAAATTGTCAAGTTGCATTTATGAGCTAGCATGAGAAGAAAGAATTTGTATTTTATTTATTGCTATTTTATGTAAGCCATTTATATTTTAGTTTATTTTATCTTTTCCCAAAATTCTAGATAGGGAGGTTAATGGCTAATAATGAGGGTGGTTGAGGATACTTAGGGAAGGGGGGTATAGAAACTTGATAAATAGGAAGAGGAGTTGATGATGAGGGGGAGGAAGTTGAGAGGTTGAAGCATGTTGAGAGTATGCATACTTCTTGGAAGATATATTTCTTGGGATGGTCTTCTTAGAGCATATGTGATTTTTTTTTCTTGGAGTCATGGGAAGAGAGGGCCAAGAAACCAAAATATTTCTTGGAGCTAGGAAGCCGACTGGGCTCCTAGTTGGATGGTAGGATATTTATGTTGTTTCACTTTGGGAAAGAGGGAAAATAATGCTTGGAATCATCTTCCTACTACTAACAAGGATACATTGCAACATAAACGCTTCAACATACTATGGAGGGGGTATTTTTTTATTATGTATTCATTATGTTTATGAAATTTTACATAAAAAATAAAAATCTTAGTTTACTTCAAATATCTTAATGCATGTGTGTATAAATTGTCACTTATTAATGCATAGCCTCTCATAGAGAGGCATTACAATAACAAATGAGTAAGGATTTCCGATATAGTAATCTTAAGGATTTTGATAAGACCTTTCCTTCAAGCATGATTTATTAGTGTGCACAACCCTTCTGCAACAATGAGGAAAATAAAGGGGGATAAAGGGAACCCCTGTCAAAGGACCCTAGAAGAACAAAAGGTAGTGGAAGGAGAGACATTTATAAGCATCACGAAGGATGAAGAATCAACGCAATCCTTTGATCCAATTGACTGTGTTTAAATTTAACCCCATTTGGACTAGAGCTAACTAGAAAAAAAGTCTAGTTAACATGTTCATAAGATTTGGATAGGTATACCTTCATAATTTTGGAGGGGATATTCTGAGATTTGATAGACTGCAGATATTCCTAGGTTAAAGAAGCAACATCATGGATTTGACATTTGTGCAAAAAACCATGTTTTCTTCAGAAATAATTTCTCTAAAAATGGGCTTTAAACGGTTGGCTAAGATCTTGGAGATGAGCTTGTATATCATATTGTAGCATCAAATTGGTCGGAATTCCTTGAAAAATCTGATTCCTTTTTCTTTGGGATTAAATATAGAAAAATAGAATTAAAGCATTTGAGGGCCACTTTTAAGAGATTAGATTTTAACAACTCATAAAATCCTATGTAGAACTCTACAGTCAAACCATTTGGACCAAGACTCTTACTTTTTTGAAAAGAAGAAGGGGTTGACACAATTTCTTTTTCAGATATCTCATCTTGAAGAAATTCATTCATCTCCTCTGAGATGGACTTCAGAAACAAGGATATGACCTTCAGAATTTCAGAAATAGGACATCTTGATGTATCCTTAAAAATATTTGAGAAAAAATCCTTCCTTATTTCAGAAATTTCTTCAAATGAGGAACCTGAATGACCTCTTGAATCCTTTATCTCCCATATGGAATCGATTATTTTCCATTGGATTGTAGATTTATGGAAAAAAAAATTGGTATTGTCTCGCTCCTTTAACCAAGTGGATCTACTCTTGAGGAACCATTTGGTTTCCTTTTAATCCAACATATATTTCCTTTTTTTGCAATAAATCACTCAAAGATAAACTATCCTCTTCTGATAGTTGATCATCCTAGATGTTTATCAACAACACACCTAACTTAGACTCCACTTTCTGAAGGAGCGAGGTCGTTTTTTCATTGAAAGCTTTGGCTCATTGAGTGGTTTCTTTTTTAACTTTTGAAATGTTTTCTATGAACTAGTGCATATAGGATCAATCATCAATACCAACAAGAGGTGACCATGAAGAAAGTATTATCCTTTTAAAATCCTCCTCCAGGAGTCGGTCATGATTGAACTTCGTAGGGGAAGGTGAATGAGGATTTTTCTTATCGATCTCCAACACAATGGGGATGTGATCAGAGATACCCCCCCAAAACCACCAGAGATTTAAATTTCCATTGATAATCAATCATCCCTTCTGAAATAAGAAATATGTCAAGCCTTTTGTTTACCAGTTCATTACCTTTCCTTCCACTTCTCAAAGTTTGAGTCAATTTTTGGGGCTCCAATTCAATCAAATGGTTCTTTTCAATCCAGTAAGAAAAATAATTTCTTGGGGGTCTGAACATGGACGAACTCTCAAAACCTTATTAATTTATAGGCTGAAATTGAGATCACCTCTTAAGATGATATTTGGGACACTTAGGAACCTGAGGTTGCTCACCCCTTCCTAAAAAGGAACCCTATCTACATACACCACATATACATTGATTAATCTAAATGAGCAATTGAGATCATGGTCAATCAGGTCTACCGCAATTCTTGAAGGAATAATTGAGGACAACAAAGCCCTATATCTAGGGCTCTAAGATGAAATTAAACCTCTCAAAAGACCCATTGAGTCAGTAGTACGGAAAAACAATCCATTAAAAATCTTTGGATAGCCTCTACTTCTTTTACACCACTGCAAATTCTTTCATGTATCATTAAAAAATCAAGACTACAATCCTAAACAATCCTTTTGATGGAGGGAAATTTAGGACCACCCCCAACCCCATGCACATTAAAATAAAGAAAAATAATTTCAAACCCCCTTCCTAGGATCTCCCTGCTCTAAGGGTCTGAACAATAGTGGTTTGTTTACCACATCTAATCTCTTTCAAAGCATGGGACTGGGCTAGAGAAATCAAGGATTTTCTACCCGCAAGATCTATAGAACCTTTTTCCAAACACATCCCCCCAAAATAGAAGACCTTGGGACACGTTTTAGTCTTGGAGCATAACAAATAGTCTAATTTAACAAATGAATTGGAGGAATGATTGGAAGAGGAGACCTTAGTCGGATGAGAAGGAGTGGAAGGGAATTTTTTAGGGGACACACAATGGGGAGAGATAGGGGAAGGCCCCACTTTTTGGGAAGCAATTAGAGCTCTCAAAAAAGGGATTTCCATTCTCGTGACCCTGAGACATTTATCAGGAGAGGAAAAGGACTTCGTGGTAGGGAAAAGTCACTCATTATTCAAACCTTCATTATGAGCTTATGCTAATTTTTGTGAATGATTTGAAATATATGGAGAATGAAAATTACCGATAGAATGAATCGAAGGGTCCAATGGAGAAGAGGCACCTAGGGACACTTCACCATAAGACTTTTCTTCTCTTCGATCATCTCTTTGTGAGGTTGCCACCTTCTCATGAGCGCACTCCTCTAACAATTGTTTCCTCTTCCAAAGTTTTTGGAAAGGAGGAAAGTGAGATGGAAGGTGCCTACACTGAGCCTTCATATGAACAACCTTATGACATCTGAAACATATAAAGGGAAACCACTAATAATCAATTTTTTGCATCCATGTGAAATTGCCCCATGTTAGAAAAACAGGATCACAGAGCAATAAAATAAAACAAATGCAGAAATAAAACACATAAGATATGCAATACAATAGAGACATAGATATACATGGTTCACCTAGTGTGGACTACTATTGGCATAGGGGTATACCTAGGGTTCAACACTCAAGATCACACCAACAAAACCCTAACTACCGACCCTTTTGGCAACACCTGGGAAGTAGATGAAGTCTCACCTGAGGTAGAGGCAGGGGTGGTTGCATGACTCAGATGTCTGCAACCTTAGCTGGGACACAGATCTGTGATTACAACACCTTTATAGAGCACTTAGGAGTTATAGTCCATCAGTATTTAACCAGTATCTACTTCGCAGATAAAACCCTAATTACAAAGCATCACAATATTCACACAGATCCGATATATTCAAGCACTAAGCACATCAACATTGATTAGATATAGCATTCATTCACATTATTCAACACTAAGATATCATATTAGATTCTTCTAAGCACATATCAGTGCAGTAATAATTTAATCACATAAACAAGAGAACAACCATAAAGAACAAAGCAACCACAACACATGATATACATGGTTCACCCCCAGCCTGGGGCTACATCCACCAACTCTTCTTCTTCTTTATTATCTTCTATTAATCTTCTACATGCATAGAGCCACAAGAGCCTACTCTGCATAGGACAAGAGATCCACACGCACCTCACCAGATCCTTTTTCCAAGAGTTAGGTTCCATCACAAAGATTCTACTCAACCTCTTACAGTCACTTGTACTTAGCCTTGCAAGTCTCACACAACATGCACAGAGCATATACAACTATCACTTGCACTCAGCACCTCATCACACAGATGCCTATATTGTCTTATATACATTGCCTATACATCTATTTATATATTACAAAAATGGCCTAAACATGGGAAAACCCATGGGCCGACATTCCCATACTCGTTACATAGCCCAAAACCCAAAATTCCTAAAAAGGGGTCGAGATACGACGATCTCTGCTTCGAATTGTGCTTCACCTTTGATAGCCTGTCAAAGTCCCAAAAGTAGGTCAAACATGATCAAGGATCCTCAAAACTTGGTCGAGGGACAACAGGGCCCGAACACTCACTTATGAATCATCCGGAGTCACTCTGATCTGGGTAGCTCTGCTCCAAAAGCCTCAAGCTTGGCTTGAGCTGCTTCGACTTGTTGCTGCTCCAAGGCATCCTTCTCGAGGAACTCCTGGATAACTACTTCATTGACAGGTCCTTCTAAGTGTTGTTTGACTGCAATGACAACTTGTTCCAGCTTTGCTCCTCGACCTTCAATCTCCTCAAACAGCTGGCAAGCCTCGTCCTGTATTGGTTGGAGCCTCTAAGTCACTTCCATGAATTTGCTCTGAATGGTGTGGACTTGCTCTTGAGTGGTGCGTTGTTCCTGGGATTTCTTCATCCTTTCAACTGCGGATAGGGGCTTCAGCTGCACCTGTATTGTTTCTGCTTGCTACTTTGCCTCCTAGAGTTGTGACTCCAGTGCCTTCAATTCAGGATCCTCAGTGAGTCTCTCATAAGTCTAGGAACTGCGATCACTCAGTTGTTTACATTCCATGGTGAGGGCCTTGATTCTCTCAACTGCGCTTCGAGCATTTGCTTCTCTTTGATCTCATATATCCTGTGGAGTGCTTGGTACTTTTCGTAAATCTAAGTCTGTTATTCTTTGTTGAAGCTGTTGGATAGCTTCCGCAAGCTACGTTACTTGATGCTCTATTGGTTCTTCCACTTTTTACTGTAATCCTGTCACAAAGCAAAGTGCTTTGCTGATGGCTTCTTTAACTCCGAGATGTTCTACGAGCCACTGCTCTTTCTCTTGTTGGATTTGTGCTTTATCCTCTTCAAACTTTGTTTGTAGAGCAACCTTTTCTTGTTTCACAACTCGATGTTGCTCTATGACTACTATTTTCACTTTCTTTAAGGCCTTTTATTTTGTTTCTTCCTGTGCACGACGAAGGCGAGCTTCAGTCACATAAACTAGTCTGTGGAGTTGGGTAGGTTCATCTCCCAACTCCGGTGCTTCTGATGGTGGGGGTGTAGTGGATACTACACAACTGGATTGAAGGGCCTATTGTACCCCTCTGAGTTCAACCTTGATTCTATCATACATCTCTTATTGCTTGGATTCATGTTTCTGCAAGACATCCTGTGAGGCATCTGCTACATTGGTGATGATGAAGTTGAAGTCATCGACCGTGAGCATGGTTCAAATTGTGGTTTTTCTCACTCTTGACTTCTTCCGTGAGGTAGGTTTCGTGGGGGAAACCTTTCTTTTCTTTGAGGGACCAGTCTCATCAACAAGATCCCTAGTCGATGTTACTTTGCCCTACCTCTACTGATCTTCTTTTCTATTGGTCTCTTCTTGATCTAGTTCGTCATCACCCCATCGATAGGGTGATATTGAAGTAGTTTATTTCGATGCGCTGCTCAAATTTTGGACCTCTTCGGTCTTCTTCCTTCTGCTGGGTCTAGGAGTATCCTTTGCTTCATGAGTGGTCTCAGGGTTTTCGTTTAGTTCAGGGTCTGAAATTTCTGTGGGGTTAGCAGGGATGAGGATCTCTGTAGACGAGTCCTTGGTTATCTCTTCGAGGTCCTCCTCTGTGAGCTTGTAGTATGACTGAATCTCTTCTTTATGCTCATTTGCGTGCACGATGATATAAATGAAGTGTCGATTTGCACAAACCTTCATGAGGGGTCAGAACTGATGCAGGGTGTTTAGCATCATGCGAGGGACAACTTTGATAGCCCTCTTCAGTTGGAAATAATATGTATGAAAGACCACGTTTGACTGCCACTATTTTTCCATATCGCTCGAGTACCAGAGCGTGGTGAACTTTGAAGCGAGCAACTCAAACGACTCAATGTCCGGGAAGGTCGCACCTTCCGGCATCTCCTAAGAGGTAAATGTGATGAGGATCAGGAGCCAGCTAAAGTGGAACTCATAGCCATGATACTGAGCTTTGCAATAGTATAATTCCAGATGGTTGACCAAGTACTTCTCCTAGTTCATCTAGAGTCCTTCTACACATTTCCCGGTGAGGTCAACAACGAATCATGTGACTTGTGTAGGTCTGTTCTTCCTTATGAGATTTCTTGCGATCAGGTGGCAGTCTAGACACACTGCACCATTCTGGATGGAAGCTACCTTGTAGACTCACATTCCCTTTTCTACATCGCCATATGTGTCTTTGATATTCTATGCCAATGTGTGATCTATAGCGTTCCCTAGGTAGAAGTCTTGCAAGTCGGGTCCCTACATGCTCAATCCAATGATCCTATGGATCAGTGTCAGATCGACCATGATGTGCTGGTCTAGCCATAGGTAGCCTCCATGGTAACATGATAGCAGGATCTTAACACACACGTTAACCTCCTGGTGCCTTCCAAAGTGTGGAATCTTCATTACATTCAAGAGGGTGCACTGCACGAGGTTCATAGTCCATGGCTGGGGGATTATTTTCAAGTTCTTCTTCTTCATCCTTGTCAAATACTTGTAAGGAGCGAGCATAATGTAGTTCTTGTGGTCCCCTAGGTTGGAGTTGCTAAACTTCAATGTTGTGATCTTATCCTACTGCATTCTTACTTCATGTATCCCCTTTGGGAGGTATGCAGTAATCATGGTGTAATCAAAGTCTCTTAGGACACTGTCACGGCTCACCGCACCAGCCAAAGGCAAGATGTATCTGGGAAAGATGGTCGGGATTAACTTCACATTCACCAAGTCATATTGATGCTTGGTTCTTTTCTCTGTTGCTTTTCGAGATGGTCCAGATCCGCGAGCAGTCGACGGGAAGGATTGCACTCCTCTCGTCGATGAGGCTTGAACTTCGACGGACATCACCTTCTCAACCATAAGGTCGATTAGAACTTCTTCAATGATTTTCTCTGCAGCGTTGAGATCATCTGACATGCACAGTTATATCAGATAACTCAGGTAGATGAATGAGTGCTCAAAGTAATAGAATAGGTGTCGATCTCAATAAACATAGCATGGTAGTAATGGGTTGGCTTGGATACAATTCGAAAAAGTGTTCTCGATGCAATAGTCGACAGAATAAGTAGACACGAGGTAATGAATCTCTCCAACATACGAGAGGCCTTCATCAATGCGGTTCTTTCCGTTGAGGCGCGGTCCCAACGGTCCGATGGTGAGCTTTCTGTCCACAAATGTTGTTCTAACCATTTGGGGCGTTGGGATAACTGTTATAATTATTTCAATGGCTATATTTCTTTGCCATGTTGCGTTGTTCTGATATCGCGGCGAAGTTATAGTTTTGTGAAACTTCTTTTGTTGATAGGTCCTTCTAAGCACTGTTCGACTGCAACGATGACTTATTCTATCTCTTCTCCTCAGCCTTTAATCTCCTCAAAAAGTTGGCAAGCCTCGTCCTATATTGGTTGGAGCCTCTGAGTCACTTCCATGACTTTTCTCTGAATGGTGTGGACCTGCTCTTGAGCAGGTCTTCTACCAAGGTATTCCTTAGAAAGATGTCTCGGTCTTCTACAACTGTAACAAAGAGTTAAACCTCTCTTTCTTTGAAATTATCCCCAACCTTTCTTGTACTGCGCACTAGGATCATAGTAGCTATCTTGCAAAAAAATATTTCTAGGTTCCTGCGTCCATTTGTTAGTCCAAACATTCTTTCTCTGCATAGGAATAACATATCTTTCATTATTTCTATCAGATCTACTCATATCAAACCTTCTTTCATCTAGTTGTGCCGTACTATGACAAAAATTATCAAACATACCTAGATCCATTCTTTTGAAACAAAAATTTCCACTTATCTTACCTTTTCAATCAAAACTTTTCACTGTTCTTACCTTTATCAGAACACAAAGCTTTAATAACTTACCTCTTTTCTTTATATCTGACTTTTGTTCTTATCATAGAGCTTCACAAGTCAAGTAGACTACTATGCATTAACGCAACAGATCTATGCACACAGATTTATTTTCTTCAGTTCCCAACAATCACAGTTTCAGATTGGATACTACGCACTTCAACAATAGATCTATGCACAAAGATTTTCTTTTTCTTTACTTCAGTTCCCAGCAATCACAGTTTCAGGTTTTGACAACGGAACTATTTGTTGGCACAGGGGAAAACCCAGGGTTCAACACTCAAGAGTGCATCAACAAAACCCTAAATACATGCCCTTTCGACAACACCTGCCAAGTAGATGAAGTCTCACCTGAGGTAGAGGCAGGGTGGTTGTAGGACTCAGATGTCTGCAACCTTAGCTGGGACATAGATTTGTGATTACAACACCTTTACAGAGCACTTAGCAGTTACAATCCATCAATATTTAACCAATATCTACTTCACAGATAAAACCCTAATTACAGAGCATCGCAATATTCACACAGATCCAATATATTCAAGCACTAAGCACATCAACATATGTTAGATCTAACATTCATTCACATTATTCAACACTAAGCTATCATATAGGATTCTTCTAAGCATATATCAGTGCACTAAGCATTTAATCACATAAACAAGAGAACAACCATAAAGCACAAAGTAACCACAACACATAATATATGTGGTTCACCCCCAGCCCGGGGCTACGTCCACCAAATCTTCTTCTTCTTTATTATATTCTGTCAATCTTCTACATGCACAGAGCCACAAGGTCCTACTCCGCATAGGACATGAGATCCACATGCACCTCGCTAGATTCTCCTTCCCTGAGTTAGGTTATAGCACAAAGATTCTACTCAACCTCTTACAGTCACTTGCACTTAGCCTTTCAAGTCTCACACAACATGCACAGAGCATATACAACTATCACTTTCACTTAGCACCTCATGACACAGATGCCTATATTGTCTTATACACACCTCCTTATTACATTGCCTAGACATCTATTTATATATTACAAAAAGGGCCTAAACATGGGCAAATCCATGGGCCGACATTCCCATACCCATTACATAGCCCAAAACCCAAAAAACCCTAAAAGGGGGTTGATATCATGCGATCTCCGCTTCGAAATGCGCTCTGCCTTTGATAGCCTGTCGAAGTCCCAAAAGTAGGTCAAACATGACCAAGGATCCTCAAAACTTGGTCGAGGGCCAACAACTACATCCACCAGAGAAATTTCCAAGTCCTTTCTTTATTAATATCCAACAAAATGAAGGGATACAACCTACATCACACCCGATGTAACTTCCTCTTCTTTCTCTCACTGTCTCCTCTCACAGAATACAATATTTGCCATCATACTTAGCTGCAATACATTTCCCTCATAAAAGAGGGTTTCCTTCTAGGGAAAAAAACCCTAACATAACTTCTACTGTCAAATCCATGACCTTATAATGAATGGTCCAGATTTACTATGCATTACAATATACATTTACAAGGAAATTTTTCCTTCGGGGGCTTCGCCCTCGAACTCTCATTGGGGAACATTGTCGCTCAAACCTTAGTCGGGGGCTCGGTTGCCCCTGGACCCTGCAAGGGGGGTAACCCCCCCTACACTCCCCCACATGGAGAAGTGTACATTATTTTGAGGTGTAAAGTCTTCATGAGGTATAAACACAGATGAAAACAATGACCTCTGAATCAGGAAGATAAGCAGGCTCCACAACCAACAATCTCCCACTTTGAGACTGATCTCAACAAGTCCATCACTATTGTATATGTTGGACTATGATCCTTATCGGACCTGAAGAGTTTCTCATATTCACCTTCATGATTGAATACCAACTGAAACTGAGCATGAACTTAGTTTCTTCCTGGTTACTCCCTTTGTTAACATGTTTGTAGGATTCTGGCAGGTGTGTATATTTTCCAACTTCGAATGTCCATATTCCAAGACAGATCATATGAAATGGTGCTTGAGATTTATATTCTTATAATTCAAATGGAAGGCTGAGTTATTTTCAAGATGAATGGAACTCTCATTGTCACAGTACAACCTGCTATTCTCCTGCTTCTTTCCCAATTCCTCCATAAACCTCTGTAACCAAATTATTTCTTTACTAGTCTCTGTAGCAACAACATACTCTGTTTCTGTTGTTGAAAGTGAAACAACCTTTTGCAGCTTCAAAATATAACTTAATTTTGTTCCACCTATAGTAAGAACATACCCTGTGGTGCTCCTCCTACTATATTTATCACCTTCCATATCTAAATCAACATATCCCTGTAGAACAATGTCTGAACCTCCAAAACATAATGCATGAGAGGTTGAAGCATGTTGAGAGGATGGATAATTCTTGGAAGATATATTTCTTATGATGGTATTCTTAGAGAATATGTACTTTGTCCTTCTTGGATTCACGAGCACAGAGGGCCAATAAACCGAAAGATATCTTGGAGCTAGGAAGCCTTCTATGCTCCTAGTTGGTTAGGAGGATAATTATGTTGTTTCAATACGATAAAGTGGGAAAAGAATGCTTGGAAGAATATTCCTACTACTAGCAAGGATACATTGCAACTAAAGCTTCAATAGACTATGGAGGAGGTATTTTGTTAGTATGTATTCATTATGTTTATGAAATTTTACATAAAGGAAAAATCTGAGTTTACATCAAATATCTTAATGCATGTGTATAAATTGTCACTTATTAATTCATAGTCTCTCATAGAGAGGAATTACATTTGGTATCAGAGATTAGGCTCGAACTCTAGGACCAAAAGGGCCACCATGTTTGTGTAAACTACCCTAAATAAATAGTAAACTGATTGCATACTACATTTAGAGTCGTGGGATAGAGTATTGGGATAGCTACATTTAGAGTCATGGGATAGCTACAACCTAATTATTGTTAAGTCTCTTGGGTTGAAGGATATCCATCATTCAAATTTAAAACATTGACAAGAACAAAGTAGGCATGAGGCCATATTTCTAGTCCACCTCAATAATCCAGTCTACCACAAAAGCTCTCATAATGTGATTTATGTCAATTTTAGTAGACATGCTCTTTGGAGGCACACAAATAAGGACCTCTACTTTCGCAGTGGAAGTTGGATATATCCTATATATATTCAATAACGATCAATGGATTTCCATTGTCACCTTTGTCAATGATAAGCATTGGTTTCTCCATTGCCTCTATTTCAATTTCATAGCTTTCATCTATATCCTCTCTCGAAAACGTAATTTCTTGATTCACTCTATGTTGTTCTGCAAGATTCCGATGTTTTCCACTCACATCCATCTATGTAGGTATTTGTTTCAAATCCTATGACTCACCATTTTGAACTCTTGTACTCACAGACCTATCAGTTCTTGCTCCATGTGATTATTTTCCTATGGGAACACAACAAAATCTCCAAAGAACCTGTCTATATGATGTTTTCAAGGGTTTTTTTCCGAGATCATCCCGCAACAATGTTTGTTTAATTTTGGTTTCTATAATTGGACCCTAAGTTTATACCAAACCATGGATGACTTCACTAGCTTCCTATTAATTGATCTCAGTCTAGGAAAATCCAATAGTAAACTGACAAATAATCTTAATGTAGAAAGTGCCTCAAATTCACTGCAAAATGATCTATAAAAAAAGGGGCTCAAAATGAGACCCACGAAGAGATCAATTTGTGGATATCAAAGAATTCATCTGAAAATTCTATTTAACCTATAGGAATTTGTGTAATTTTTTTTTATAGAAACTGGAGCCATTTTACGTATCGTCAAGGATGACTATAACTTGAGTTTTTTACACTCCATTTTCTCAAGGGTCATAATGAATTTATAATTATCAAGATATATATATGTGTGTGTGTGTGTGTGTGGCGAATTGAGGACAGTCTCGTAGTCATCCATAGCATATATTTCACCAAGCAAGTATGAAGTCTATCCAGCAAGAGGTAATGCTTCACCTAGGTGGTATAAGCTTTGTCTGGGTTGTATATATGCTTCACATTCTTCCTTCAAAATGGCAATGGAGGATCAATTGTTATTCCTTAAGTAGGATTTTAAGGGACAAGGTCGCCTGATCATCCATGATAGAATATGTTCCAATCCTTATATCTATATGATATTGAAAATCAATAGAGTTATACAATTTTTTATGTTTTACACCAAGATAGTCCTTATAATTTCTTTGTATTTTGATCATAGAATTATGGTTTCATACATCACTTGGATACTGATACCCATATCAAATTCTTTGATATTCACAGAATTTCGATCTATCTGGTCAAAAGAATGGGTGCAATCAACCAAGTAGCAGGGTCTCCTATGTTACAATGACATTGGTCATACTTTGCACCAACTGGAGCAATTTCTAGTCATATAGATATGTATATATGAATTCCACCATTGTATTGGTATTATGAACCACATTAGTGTTAAATATCTTACTTTTAAATCTACAAAGTGAAATTTAATTTTATAGATTTTAAATATCTTATGTCGGTGCATATATATAAAATTAAATACAATGGTGGTTTTTAAATTAAAATATAAAGTGAAATTTAATTTTTAAATTATAAACCACATTAGTTGTTAAATATCTTACTTTTAAATCTACAAAATACATGAACATATACTCAATTTTTGAATCATCATGTTAACATATCATCACAAAGGTTGTACTATTAAACATGCATATCAACCATATTATTACTTCTAATATCAACATAGATTATTAGGATAAATAAAAAACTATGTAAATTAAAATATTACCATTTAGTATCTAAACATGTTGCCAACTATAAAAATATTATATGTCGTTGCATATATATAAAATAAAATAAAAATTGATTAAATAACTCATGCATGGTTTAAAACATTCACAACTCAAATGCTCAAGCAAGGAATTACAATGCAAATCTTAAAATTATTTCCCTAAGAGATATAAGGATCAAAGTCATATCACTAACAAAAGTGTTTTATACAAGTGCTTGAGTGTGTTCAAGGGTAAGAGGATTTTTATTAAATGGATAAATGTCACCTTCTATACATATCAAAATTCTAAGTACACCATTGTTATTATGCTCTTTTTTAGGTCTCAATGTTTCTATAACATGTTGGTAAAGGGTCAAACATCTAGCATCTTGAGGCCTTTTTGAACATGATAATAATTCTTACGACTTTATCATGATAATAATTCTTAAAATTTTATATAATTAAACATGAAAGGACATATAAATATGTTCAAATAAAAATATAAAATTCTATTTCAATCAATCATTCCATGCAATCACAAATAATTTAAAAGACAAAAACATTACGCATCAAACTGAATGTTAACCAACTAAAATTGTTCAAACAATTGTTATAATTAACTTAACATTTCCTCTGTCAGAAGATGAATAAAAAACAATATAATTAGCAAAATAAAGATAACAAAAATACACAAGAAAAATATTAATGATGAAATAAAACATGTGTATATTACCTTGATTGAAAGACCAAGAATGACCAACCTCCCCTCTACTTTATTTTCTTGGCCAATGTTTCTTTTTAGTTTTTGAAGAAATAATATCTCTCCTAACAACCAATGTGTCACTTTATTTTGATGATATTTGCCTCCATAAAGAAGATGAAACATTTTTGAATATATGCATGGGATCTAGTAAGTGGGCAATCTTAATATGCTCCCAATATGGGAGCTCATAAAAGACATATTTCCTTTTCATCCAAATGGGAAATTTGTCAACATAGGTGTCGAAGAATTCTGGATCATCGAACATAGGCTCCCCATTTGAATAGAACATTTATGTAATCTCCTTATTCTTATCTCTCTCATATGCTTTAAGCCATTCTGTTGGTGTCATTATTGCAGGCCTTTGGGTCTGCTCTAGTTTACCATTGAAAGAAGATGTTTCTCTTCTATAAGGGTGTTGTTCTGGGAGGAATACCTTGGATCAGTCGTACACTGGCTTTCGTAGGTGGTTGGACTACCTAGTTTTCAGAGAAGGTCAACAACATTTACATCCATGATAGCCTTTTGTTACAAGACCTCTGAAATTATTAATGTATACATAGCATGTTAGTGTTGAAGATCAGAGCAATCACAATGAATTAAATATGCCAGAAAATATTGTTACATATATAAGCAAATCAATAAACATGTAATTTAGCAGAGCAAACTTCTAAGCCTGGATAATCATGTGTGGTGTAAGAACATATGCCATACAGCATAAAACTCCTCTCTATTGCGATGGGTCTTGATAAATCATATATATGTATCCCTTCCAATAATTCCTTCAATTCATCTACCAATGGTTGTTGTTAGGGAGATAACCTCCCTAACCCCTCACGTAGGAAGAATAATATATTTCCATGTAATAAATGCCAATATTAATAAGGCATATCAATAAGGAAGAATGAGTCAAATGTAATAAGACCCAATAGAAACTTCCTCTTCTAGAAGGATCTTCCTCTAGATTGTTCTTTTGGATAGATAGATTTAGTATAAATAGGAGTAGAGGGTATGATAAGTTTGTATTAAGAATTATTGTAATAGACATCTACTCTGCTGGAGGTTTCCCCCTCGAAGAGGCAAGTGGGCATTGATTCCTATAAATAAAAGGTATAATTCTGGTGTTGTGGTTCCATATAATTTATTGTTTCTTTGTTATCTCTTCATTATTTCCATCTTCTGTTGCTATATCTATGTTAGTATAAGAATTATTTCTCTTTTATGCTAATATAATAGATCTAGTACCTTACAAGTGGTATCAGAGAACTTTCCTTGGAAAAAAATTGTGGAATAATTTTTTTTCAGGGTAGAGACGTACTCCGACATCTTAAAGCTACAAAAATTTGTCGTTCAACACATAAATCTACGGTCGGGGAAGCATACACGCAGTAAATACAAGTGGTACTTAAGCGCACATTGTTGGCCACCCTTGTAACCCTTGTTGGTACCCCTTCGAGTGGTAGTGCATCGGACAACATCTGTATATGGATCGACCTAGATCTCCTGAATCCCTCCATAGATAAATTGATCGACCGCCTGACTTCTATAGTGTCACCAAGAACATCACTCGGGAAGATACTCTCTAGTACTTGGGTAGTCAGGTAGTATGGCTAAGGGCATGGTCTAGCCTCCTTAGTTGGTTCCCTAAGATATTGGGTTGAGTACTACTGTTGGACCCCACACATATATAAGAGATCTATAACACAAGAAAAACCATTGTATGTAGAAACCATGAATACCCTAACTCTTGGGACAGAAACAGAAAAAAAAAAGATAATATCTATTGTCGTGCAAGCTTACATCCTACATTCGAGTTGTGAAATTCCTACACATTTCTTCCTGTTAAGAATTTGGGCATTTAACCACTGCAATATTCTTCATATCCAAGTGTAACTCTGTGGGAGTAAAAAAAAATGGTGGTCTTGCTAACACACTTATTTGGGAACTATCCCATTGGATTCCATTTTTCCCCTTATTCGCACTCATTCCTTTCATTTTTAATCCTTTTTCTTCAGTGAAATTGACCCCTTCCCAACGTCCTTATTTTTCCACCTCTCCCATTATATTCCCCTTCTCACCCAGATCGTAGTGGTACCTATCACTTATAAGTCCTTTTTTCTGTGGTCCCACCCACTCATTTTCCCTTTCCAACACACCCCATCTCCAAATGGCCAACACTCGCAACCAAGACATGAAAGCTTCCATCAATTAAACCAACGAGTCTCTCCAACAAGTGGCATTTGATATTGGCTCTACCAATTCTCTCCTTGACATTTTTGAGACCCAAGTCCAAAACAAAATTGACACCATGGATGCCAAATTCATGAACCGATTTAATACCCTCCAATCTACTGTCAAATAGTTTTTGAACCAAACTCCGGGTCCTTCCTCCTGAGACCAACCAGATGGTGTTGATTCCTCTCATTCTCTGCATTTTCAATCCAACTCCTTTCATCGTGACCCTTGTATTCCCTACGTTGAGGTCAATATATTTGATGGCTCCGATCCCACAGGTTGGATCACTCAAATGGGGCATTATTTTTCTTTGCATGGCATTACTGATGAGTTGGACAAACTTCACTATGTTTTTCTCTATCTGGATCCTAAATGGTGGCAATGGTGTAAAAAATATCGTCAGGGGTATATTGCATGGACCCAGTTTTTTGTCGAGCTCTATGAACACTTTGAAACTGATACCCACTATCTTGGTCATTTCACCAAGTTGAAACAGTCTGGTACAATGGAAGACTTTATAACTTCTTTTGAGAATTTGGCCTTTTGAACCGAGGGCATGTCAGATGTGTTATTCTAGGAATTATTTATCAGTGGCCTTAATGATGAAATCTGAGCCCAAGTTCTCATGGCTCTCCCTCAGACATGGTAGGAAGATACTAAACATTCCAAAGAGGCCCACCAAGTGGTTTTTTCCCAGAAATAAAAAGCCATCTTTTGTTCCTCTCCCTTGACCCACAAATCCTTCCCTTCCCGCCACTCCCATAAAGGTCCATAAATTAACTAGGGCTGAAATGGTTGAATGCCAACTCAAGGGTCTTTGATATAATTGCGATGAAATATATTTTTTGGGTTACAAGTACAAGGAACAAATTTTTTCTATGGCCATCTTATAAGATGTTGTTGAAGAAGACGCGACTGTTTCCCTTCTCGATGCTACCTAGGAGCACGCTGATCCACCTGAATTTGACCCACTCATTTCCTTGCATGACCTCACTGGCTTCTCTGCTCCACAAACCCTAAAGCTCATTGGATATATTAAACATCAGAAAGCCATCATCCTTGTTGATAGTGGTAGCACCCATAATTTTATTTATTGTCGCATTGCCCAGGAAACCAATTTCTATATTCGTGTCGTCAATAATTTTCAAATCATGATAGCCAATGGTGGGCCCATGAAATGTGGTGAGTGTTGTGAAAATGTACATCTTCAAATTGGGCAGTACCACTTGAAATCTCATATATTTTCCATTGATATGGATAGTTGTGACATTATGCTCGATGTTGAATGGTTATGCACTTTGGGTCCCATTCTCATGGATTTTAAGGCATTAACCATGAAATTCCAACATGAGGGACAACAATATCAATTCTAAGGCCTCACAATCGGTTTGCCTAAGATCATCAGTTCCCATCACATGGAAAATATCCTTAATAAAGGTCACTCCGATATAATTGCTCAACTCCATTCCATTTAAGTAGTTGAGATAGCCTCTGTGCATCCTGACCTCCAAGCTATCCTCTCCAAACATCAATCTATTTTTTTCACTCCTCAAGGAATTCCGCCTTCTCATGGTGTTCATGATCATTCCATCCCCCTTGTTCCTGGCATCTTCTCCCCAATGTTCACCCTTATCGTCATCCATTTTCCATAAATAATGAAATTGAAAAAATTGTTCAGGAGTTTCTCCAAGCGGGTGTTATCCTCCCTAGTACCAACCCTTATTCTTCTCTTGTGGTCATGGCACTCAAGAAATAAGGTAATTGGTGCATGTTCCTAACTTTTGTGGCCTCAATAAACTCACCATCAAGGACAAGTTTCCCATTCGCATCATTGATGATCTCTTGGATGAATTGAGTGGTGCCCAGTTCTTTACTAAAATTGATCTTCGTTCTGGCTACCACCAAATACGTATGAAAGAGGAAGAAATTCCTAAGACTACATTTCAAACTCATGAGGGCTACTATGAGTTTTTGGTCATGCCATTTGGCTTGTGTAATGCTCCCTCCAATTTCCAAAGCTTCATGAATCATGTCTTCCATCATTTTGTATTAGTTTTCTCTGATGATATTCTCATCTACAGTAAAACTTGGACAATGCATATTTCTCATGTGGATCGAGTTCTACATCTAGTCTCTCAACACCAAATTTTCCTCAAACAATCTAAATGTTATTTTGGAGCCTCAGAAGTCGAGTACTTGGGTCATATTTTTGGATCCTTATAATATTGAAGGTAGGTGTCAGGGTGGATCCTTATAATATTGAAGCTATGCAGGATTGGCCTCTCCCCAAGACCATCAAAATATTGCGTGGGTTTTTGGGTTTAAGAGGATATTATCTCAAGTTTGTTAAGACTTATGGAAATATTGTGGTTCCTATCACTACTCTCCTTAAACATAATTCTTTCACTTGGAATCTCATAGTTGATGGCCTTTCAAGTCTTAGAGGCGACTATGTACACCGCTCAATTTCTGGCCCTTCTTGATTTTACCAAGACCTTTGTCCTGGAATGTGATGTGTTAGGGAGAGGAATTGGAGCAGTCCTTATGCAATATGGCCGACCTTTGGCCTATACCAGCAAAACAACTGTAAGAGTGAAATTTGGGCCAATCAATCAATGAAAAGGAAATGTTGGCTATTCTTCATGTAATGGATCTCTGGAGCCCTTATCTAATGGGGAAACACTTCCAAATTAAGACAGATATTCAAAGCCTCAAATATTTTCTGGAGCGACGACCTTCCTCCTCGGAGCAACAAAATGGGTGACTAAGCTCTTTGGATATGATCATGAGATAATTTACAATAAAGGAAAGGAAAATTTGGTTGTTGATTCTCTTTCCATAAAATATGAAGACGAAGGGTCCTTTTTTCCCTCTCTTTCATTGTCCAATATTGGCTCCAAGATGTTCACCAGGAATGGCTACAAGATCCAAAAATTTCACATCTGATCCAACAATTGCAAGCCAATTCTCCAGTTTCCCCTGGGTACTCTTGGCACAATGATGAGCTTCGCTACAAAGGACATTTGTATTTAAGTAGACAGTCACAACTTAAATCCACATTGCTTTATGAGCTTCATGCTACACCCATAGCTGGGAACTCAAGGTTTACCATAACCTATGACCGGGTCAAACGCTATTTTTTCTGGGATGGTATGAAACAGGACGTTCACACTTTTGTGGAAGAATGTGATGTTTTTCAACACAACAAGGGTGAAATAGTTAAATCTCCTGACACACTACAACCACTTCTGATTCCACTAGCTATTTGGAGGGACATCTCTATGGATTTTATTATGGGATTACCTAAATTGGGCGATAAGTCCGTCATCATGGTGGTCGTTGATCATATTTCCAAGTATGCTCATTTATGTGCTCTTCAACACCCATTTACCACCTCCATTGTGGCTCAACTTTTCATGGATCATGTCTTCAAGATTCATGGCATGCCTCATTCTATTGTTTCTGATCGAGATCCCACTTTCACCAACAATTTTTGGCTAGAACTGTTAAGGCTACAGGGAACCCAATTACATCTCATCACATCTTATCATCCCCATAATGATGGTCAAACTGAAGTGGTCAACAAGTGTTTGGAAACATATTTGAGGTGTTTTTCATCTGAAAGGAAACATCAGTGGGATCAATGGGTACCACTAGATGAATAGTGGTACAACACCTCTTACCATACAACTACTCACATGACTCCTTTTGAAGCAGTATGTAGACAAAATCCCCCTTTAGTTCTCTCATACATACCAGGTGTCTCAAAGGTCTAGGAGGTTGACCAAACACTTACAGTTTGAGAGGATATTCTATGTACCCTCAAAGAGAATTTGGTCATGGCTCAGAATCACATGAAGCAACAAGAAGATCAAGGTTGCTTCGAATTTCAATTTGCTGAAGGAGACCAAGTGTTTCTTTGACTACAACCTTATAAGAAAACTTCACTCAAGGTCGACCATTGTAAAAAAATGGCACCCAAATTTTATGGTCCTTATACTGTTCTCAAGCGAGTGGGACAGGTGGCTTATCATTTAGATTTGCTCAGTCATTCTAAGATCCATCATGTTTTTCATGTCTCCTTCTTAAAGAAGGTGATTGGAAATAAGTGCCAAATTCAAACCATCCTTTCGGAGTTGTATGAATAAGGTCCCATTTGGTTGCAACCACACACAGTTATCAGCCAACTTGAGCATCGTCTTCATCAATGCACCATCAAGTAACTGTTAGTCTAGTGGAAAAATACAACTCCAACCGACACCACCTATGAGCCAACTACCATTCTACAACAATTTCCCCATCTAAAGCCTTAAAGACAAGGATATTTTTAAGGTTGAGGGAATGTTATAGAACTAACCTCCTTAAACCCTCACGTAGGTAGAATAATATATTTCCATGTAATAAAGGCCAAGCGATGCAAGAGCATCACCAACTCATCAAGTGAGCCAACGCGGAAGCAAAGGACAGCTGGACAAGCCAATACAAATTTTGAAAAATGCTTTGGAACTATTGCGCAGATCTTAAATGACTCATTTAAGAGGAGGCACCTTTGTACATTGTAAATGGACCTTGAGCGGATAGCTCTCATCCTTTAGTAGATAGATGACATTTAATCTAGTTAATGCAGGTAGATAGGAATTCAATTCATAGATTAGACAGTCTTAGAAGGAGGAGGGAAAACGGATATAGACACCCTCATTTGTACATTGTAACATTATCAATTCAGAAACAGGAAGATGAGAAGACAGAGAATTGTATGAAGAACACCCATGTAAAGGCATTTGAATTAATAGAAGAAAGCTTTGATTCAAATTCATGGTTTGTGTTGTTTCTCTGTGTAATTGATGTTATGCTCCTGAATTTTTGCTTTTTGTCATACATTTTCTTTTATATGCTGTGTATGTGATTCCATGGTTGGATTGAAGTCTGAGAGGGTGGGTGAATGAGTTTCAATTGTTTCTCTAATTGAACCAGAGGATTCCTGCAAGGAGTGTAGTCGAATTTGTCCGCAAGGAGTGCGTTGACAGAAGGGTTCAATTAGAGATAACTTTTGTTCTCATTTCCTCGAAGGTGCAGTTGGGCCAAACAGCCGTGCAAAGAGTACGCAGGCTGAAGGATGTCTCAGGGTTGTGAACCTGAGTAAGAAACTGAAAGACTGCTGCTCAGGAGTGCGTAGAGTCGAGAGACTTCAACACTCAGTTGAGGTTGAAGGGTTGTAACGACCTTCCTCGTTACGACAATAAATCTGGAATAGGTGCAATTTTTTTTTTTTTTTTTTGTTAAGGTGTGTGCGCGCATGTAGAAGTATCAACACACTTAACCGTATGACGCCACTCGACAACCAACAAGACGCAACCACGATGTTTAGCACAAGAATACTGAAGGCACACAACGAGTAACTGTAACAATACGACCATAGGTACAAGGCGCACAAAACGAACACAACAAGCAATCCGAACATATCACAGTGACAACGAGCAATAGACGCCCCTAGACATAAGGCGTACAACTAACAACTGTAAGTAGAAAATGACACCAGGTGTTAAGTACAGTACAGTCACATAGGGAGTATCCATCAGTAGAGTTTACTATTTCTGCACAAAAAGCAGGGCATTTAATCTTAGTCCTCTGCTCCGAAGAGAGAGGAGGTCAGACAAACTCCTGGCCAACTGCTCAGGCAGAAACTAGTAATCTCCGTCAGGTGTGTTGCAAGAGTGGAACCCTGCCTTTAAAGGGCCCGAGACTCTTGATACGGCACAGGATTCTTGATGCAGGGAACCACACAGTCATAAAATTACACTCAGACAGATAAGCTAAGGAGACAAGAGGTGTCTATATCCCGCTCGACACAACCGACCAAGCAACCAGCTGAAACCTATCAAGTACAACATAAACAAGAATGACGACTACTCCTTTACGGAAGGCACACGACATGAAGGACTCCGACGACGAAACCCCAAGTTCAAAATTAATTTAAATTTTACAACTTCCCTCAAGTACTAAACTCAAGTAATTTAGTGGTCGTGAGTCGAGGTTGTTACACCATATGTGTTATTAACAACAATAAAATTTCCAAAGCACTGTCATGAAATATTAACCACCTATCATTTATGTTACAGATCTGGACCATGATTTTACAACTACAATACCTCTCATAGGCTACAACTACCGAAATTTTAATGACCTTACAAGATAAAAACATTCCATTAAACAAGAGGAGCTCTCCATGCGATGTCAAATGATCATAAATTTTTATGATAATGCCATGAAATAACAACATATTTATAAGTGACATCTTAATTGAAAATTTCAATATAGAATGGCAATATACAGAATAACCATATTTCAGTAACTGTGGCTACAATTTCATTCCCTTTTTCTAGCACCATCATTACCTTTGCCTTATAATGCAACTGACATTACCCTAAACCAAATTATC
>SNQJ01S0045709.1:93007-113158 GCA_010110895.2 Picea sitchensis | reverse complement strand
TGGGTTCATTTTTAAGCTTGAAAGGTCCATGACTAAAACTTCCGGAGGTTTACCATCTCCGAATTTTTCTAGAAAACATGACTCAAACTTTTCCCAAGACACTATGGTATGGGGCTGTTGGGCAAAGTACCAAGTGGATGCATTACCCTCAAAAGTATAAGGAAACAACCTATAGACAACATCTTCATGTTCAACATTGCGGAGTCTAATGGATAACATAAATTTCTTGATATGATCTTCAACTATCTATTTTGAATCATGGTCAAACTTGGGAAGCCATTTCTCCGGGTGTTTGGGTAAAGGGTGCTGGGCTCCATGTACAGCTACAACATCCTGGTCCAACCAGGGTCTAGCAGGGTTGTTCTGATTTTCCATTGGGGTAGTGGGTGTGGAAGGCTGAGAAGGTGAGTTGCCTTTGTTTGACGAGTTATCCCCTCCAGAAGAAGAAGGAGATGAGGGAGGTGGTGAAGGAGGTATCACAGATCCTCCTGCAGTAGGATTTAAGTTTGGATCTGTAGGATTCATAGTGAGGTTAGTGTCACCTAATTGTTCTCTGATATCAGAGAAGTCTAAAGGTTGACCCCACAGATGGTTTGGTTTCCTAAGACTAGCTAAGGAACTATGTGTTTTAATAAGAGATTGACGAACGATCTCTTGGAAGTCACCACCTGTAGGATTAGGGGTTGTTGGTTCAACTGTGATCTGTGGATCGTCGGTTGAAGTAGTTGTTGTTTGAGGGGGAATATTATCATTTGAACGGCTTCTAGTCACTATAGGTGTGCGATTAGGTGGTGGAGGAGTCTTGCGACCGCCTCGTGCCATTAATTAAGTGCAGGCCCTCCTTCTAGCGCCATTTGTTGACGGGCGAAAATGACCGTCCGTCAACTAAGAGAGTGGAACCAGTACGGGGTTGTCTAAATAACACAAGCCGTTTGGAATGGACCACCCTGACGGATTTAACGGCTCCGTTGGCCCTTCTAAGGTTCTAAGAAAACCAAATAAAACTAATCTAAACTAACTATTCTAACTATAACTAAATAAACTAAACTAAAACTAAATAAAACAAACTAACTAAAACTAAATAAACACAAACTAATCTACTAATCTAATTAAAACAAACTACTAAATAAATTAAACTAAATATAAATATAAACTACTCTAACTATTCTATATACAAACTACTAATTACTATTACACTAACTCTGACAATTAACTATCTAATTACCGATTGAATTACAACTTATTCACAAATGTACATTATCTACAACTTGCAGATTTGAATAAAACCTGTAAAACTCATTTTCAATCTGTCCTACGATAGAGAAAGGTATTTCTTTTTTGATTTTATAATTTTATAAACATGAAATAAAACTTACTGAAATTAAACAATCTAATATACTAAAACACATATATATATCTAACTAAACTATTAATGAATATACTAAACAAATAAACAACAAACAGACCTGGAAACGCTCCAAATTTTTCCTGTGTATGATGACTTCGAAGCTGGTCGGAGGAAGGAAACTCACACTGGCTGATCCAAAAGCTTTTCGTAAACGATAGGCTGCAATGCTCTTTGAGTTGTTTACAGGACAAACAAGACATAAAAAATCATAACAATTATATGATTTATAAATCTCTGCAATAAGGAAAACCTGTTATGCAAAAACTTATGCTTAATAATTCAACTTATGAAGAAGAGAAATCTGTCGTTCACAAACTGAATCAAACAATTGCTATGTCTTTTAAACACTTGGAAGAAATCAGATATGGATTATATTGATTAAATTATATCATTTGTAAAAGACTAATATAGCTAAATTAGTCATTAACCAAATGCAAATTGATACACAAGAACATGAACAAAATATTGATATTATGAAAAGCTAAAGCTGTAGCAGAATATCAAATTTTGTCTCAGTCTGTATTAAAATTCCATATCCTTGTTCTCCCACGAATGAGGATGATGTTATTACAAAAAAATTGAGTATATATAAGTCTTTCCATAGGGTAAAACCTCCCTGTGGATAATATCAAAATGTTTACATAATCTGGGAAGATATTCCCAAAATCAACTAAACTAGGAAACTAAAATGATATCAGAATATTTCAAATATCCCCTAACTGTTCATCAAATCCAATGCAATTTCGAATTGACCTATAATGGACCAAAAATAACAAGTTAGAGAGATATCTTATGAGCAAACCAATAAAAATCTGACTCTACAGACTTAGCTACAGAATCATCTGATTCTGTAGCTAGTCTAAAATAATATACAAAATCAGAATTGAAATGAAATCAAATCTTTTAAAAGAATTAAATCCAATTATCTTCCAATGATTACTTCAAAATGAATCAAAAGGATTTTATCATTCATCATTAGACAAGATCAAAATGATTCAATCGAAAACAGAGATAGGGATACTCTGTTCTTATGTTACCACAAAATTGGGTAAATGAGTCAAAATCGAACAACAATAAGATTGTTTCATATCCAATTGAAAAACATATCATATGTGATTGTTGAAAAACGGACACAATCCGATCCACAAAATCACTTTCCACTTGTTATAGTTATAATGATATAGCAACAAGATTCAATTCATTTAATCGAATGCAAAGATAGGAAGGTTGTTTCGATCATGGGTAGATGAAATCATACGTAACATCATCAACCAAACAGAATCTGTCATAGATTTCAATCAATGAGCCTTGCACAGTCAACAGACAGGATCGATTAATAATGATCACAACCATAATAGAATCGACAGAAGTGATAATTGCAAACTGGGCGAACAATCTTGATTGGTATTGAACGAAATCATTAATTCCAAACAGATCATGACAGAGTTTAATATAGAAACAAATCGTTAATCCAATCTTGTTTTACAAATCAAATTCAAACAGAATATTCATTGCAATACGAATTCAATTGATAACATGGTAAAGCTAACAGTAAACCAATGTGAATTAACCGGCTGGGTTTTAACCATAATCGTTATGAATCGAATCTATTTTATGATTTGAGCGCGTTTGTACAGGCTTAAAATAAAAAGCATTGTTTCCGAAGAAACAGAGTCACATTGGAAGTGATCCGAATTGTATTCCTGTTGCTCGAAAGTCATATGGAACATAAAACTGTAACAATTAACCATATCAAAATTGTTGCCAATCATAGCGAATGCATTATAAAGAAATCAAAATGAAATGCGATTGTGTTCTAAATTGGATATGGGAAACACTTCCTGTCTTAAATATATTCAAACAAATTTGATTGACAGCAGAGCATCCATTTTAACTCAATCAAACAAATCAAATCCACACCAAGATCAATCAAATCGATGAAAATCCAATGGAAGCTAAACTGAGAAAACGAACTTCCATTTAGTCAAAGCACAACTATGTATAGAATACATACAATGTAACAGATCCAATCAATGCTGTAAACATAACTATTTAAAACCGAATTCAAATCGTTATATAAAACTGGATTATTTACAAAAAACAATTGATATCGAACATACCTGTGTGATGACGAGGTTGCTCAATTATGCCAACTTAGAATTCACGACAGCTGTGGCGGATTCCACATTTTTAAACAAGATGGAGCTCGTCGTCCTTTGTTTCTTATCAGTGGCTTGTAGCTTAGCCTTTTGACTAGTAAGCAGTGCAACCTGGTCCTCCAAAGATTGAATATTTGACTGGAGAATTGTCACATCATTATAATACCTCTCTAACCATGCATTACATTGATCATAGGGTGACACTGTAGGTTTAGACAGGGTAGATGAGGGTTTGGATAAATGACCGGGGGCTTCGCAAGGAAACTTAATGCCTAGGTAGTTAGGGTCGTCTTGTAGGCAGGGGGGTAGGTTTGACACAAAGTCATACGAGGGTTCGGCACACAAACCTTGCAAATAGGGGTATTCGCTAGCCAAGAAATTATCCACTTCCGAGTCGGAGTCCTCACTCAACATGATAGGGTTTGGATCAACAGGAGGTTTTGGCTTATTTCTTGCCATCCGCGAAATTAAACGTGCATTCTTCTTCCCTTTGGCGTTTGCAGTGAGATTTTCTTTGTTCTTTTTTCCCATAGGCTTAACAGCCTCAATACTCTTAGTCATAGTGTGGGGTGAGTCGGTAGAAAGGTCGGTCGAGGGTTTAGGTAGGAGGACATTGTAGGGTACTTGGGGTACAACCTTGACCTCGTTCACCACTAGTTTGTTGACCTGTGTAGGGTTTGAATCCTCAAAATCATTCCGAGCAATGAAATTGCTCCAACAATCTCTATGTAGACTCAAATGACAGACAGCAATAAGCCTAACCAACCCATAATGAAAAAGGCTACTATCAACCTGATTTCTTTTGTACTTCTTTGACATTTTAAACAGGCTTCCATGCAAATAATAGGGCATATTGAGTTGATAACCCATAAAAACCATAAGCAAACGAAGGTGGTGTAAGAACACAAACCCGTACCGACCTTCTCAGGTGATAAATTGCTTGATTATCATCAATAAATCATGCCAACGTTGTTTAAGCATCGTTACTGGGAAACCTTTATCACAGGAGGTTAGTTTATGCAACTGGAAGAGCAGTGTCCAAGGGACCTCCTCTACTTTTCAATTCTTGGACCATCGTTGTCCAGTGGCAGGCAAACCCATAGCAAGACTGATAAACTGTTCATCAATTTCCAATTGAATATTGCCAACCTTGGCTCGACAACCATCAAAGGTCAAAGCAAATTGTCGAGCTACGCAGAGGTTAAAACCCTTGAATTTTTGTATAAATGGAAGCCACCCATTTTCCTTGAGGTCAATGCGAGCATTGTCAAACATCAATAGGGCCTGGCTCCCATTGGGTTAAGCTCGAACGAATGGGGCCATGATGCGAGCACATGGTAAGGGTTTGGTTCGAATTCACCAACACATAGGAGCAGAGCTATTCGGTCTAACAACAATGAATGATCAAAGGGGGAAAGCATTAATGTGCGCATGTGAGGGTGGTGGAGTTATTCACCGCCATGCACAATAGTTATGGTAAAGTACAACTAGATAATTCCACATCTGTTCAAACAATCATAGCACAGTTCAAAAACCATATCGTTTGGCCAACCAAAGAATCTAACGGTGAGTGTTATGCCAACGTGCCAAATGAACTTTAGAGTATAGTTTTAAAACCATCGTCATTCAATATGAAACCAACACCAATGTTAGCCATGTGCCATTGTATAAATCAAAAGTTTTAAACCATTGTGCCAATCGATACTCATAAAATTTACAAGCCAAGAGCCATAAAAAGATTATCATAAGGATCACATCATATATACAAGAATAAATCATGACCCCTATGCAATTCAATGAATCAATGATTAGGCAAGTCACAAAAAGTATAAATCTATATGCTCAATGCCTCACAAACTTAATAAAATCAAGTTATGCAATCAATATAAGAACGTCCAAATAGGCATAGTTCGAAAATCCTTTCAGCCACATAACGATAAACCAAAGGTAAGTGCCATAGAAGATATCGATAAAAAGATGACGACAATTCAGATAGTGATCAAAATGTGAGCTCGAAAGGAGAAGTTTTCACGCTTACAGTAGTGAAAACTTAATGGAAACAAATTTGCAAGTGTCGCAAGAAATGAAAATATCCTCTATTTGAAAGATGCGACGACAATTTGAAGTTCAGAAGACATAGGTGTAGGCAGCCTATAGGACAATAGAAAAAATTGAATTGGCTCCCAACAGGTTGTTGATGTTGTCCTTTAGCTTGTATGCATTGTCTTGCTTGTGTTGGGCGGGTAGTCATTTTTATCGGTCTATTGATTAATGCATGTTTTGTCCAGTTGCACGAGGTGCTATAATGTTGTTTTGTTGATGTTTGTTTCTTGATCTGCGTGCATTGTGTTCTTCGTCAAGTTGTGTTGTTTAAGTGTTGTCGTCGATTTTCTTCCTTTTTAAAAACAAAATTAAAAAAAAATGTTTTTGCCTCACGTTGCATGTAGTCATAACAATGGGGTTGTTACATATCATATTAGAGTGGGTTCAACCCTGCGACTATGGATCGCAATGATTTCCATTGTAGTAAACACTTGGGTATTAACCTAGCTCTAATAAAAAAAATAACGTTTCCATGTGGTGATCTTGATTAGAGGATGCCACAGAGGTTCACAGCGTGGTGGCATGGAAGGAGGTGCGATGTGTCCATAAGTGCCCATGCCCTTGAATTATAACCCCCAAGGGGAGGAAAAAGTCCTTGGGCTCAATCTGATTATTGTAATGGATGATGATGGCATGACAAGGTACTTTAAAGGAATGTCATAGGCCTCAATCCACTATCTTTATAGAGATGAAGCCAGGGCGCTTGTACCCTTGAGGGTCCATAGTGTGCCCCAGCCAATACTATTAGCTTTCACCAAGAACTCAAGAGGGATAATTTCTCAAGTCCACAAGTGTCATGGATGGCTTAGCCGTCAAGGCATGGTTGGATAATATGGTGATGTGCTTTGCACTTCGCAACTACCTCCAACATGAAGGTCGGCATGGCAGTCTTTCAAATAAATGGGAGTGCTCTTCTATGGTGGAAGAAGCTCCTACCACAATTGAACATGGCAGTCGAAGACGTGTCATGGGAACTATTCGAGGAACAATTTTGGGAGAGGACTATAGCATATGGATCAGCCAGACCCACTACTGTGAGAGATTTGGGCAAGGTCCATCAGATTCATGCAACGGTGAATAACTGCCAGGCAGAGAACCATTCGACTATGCTCGAGACATCAGGTACCATTGCTAACTAGACCCTTATCATTTTGATAGATCCAGGTGCTACCGAAAGTTTTAATTCTAGTGCCATGCTAAAAATAATTAAGGTAAGGGCAGTCAAACAGGATGGTTTTATCCTTGTACAAATGGATTCGGGAGCCAAACAAAAGGTTGGAGGGAAGGTTACGAGTTGTATCCTTAACCTGGGAGAGTTTGTCACCAGGGCCAACCTGTACATCATGATCTTAGGATCTTAGGACGTCGTGATCAACATGGACTGTTTGGAATCGCATGAGGTGATAATCAATTGTAAGATGAAATGATTGAGCGTGGTCGATGACGAGGGACTAAGATATGTGATTGTATTTCAGAACTAGGGATTATCCCTGAGGTTCATCTCTTCTTTGCAGCTACGGAAGAGAATGCACAAGGGATGTAAGCTTTATGCGATCCTTGCATTAAGCGAGAAGGGAGTAGTAGAAGGTGTAGAACACCTTTTGCTGGTAAGAGAGTTTCCAGACATCTTCCCTGAGGAGTTAATTGGGATGCCGCCGGAGAGGGAGTTGGAATTTACCATAGAACTAAAACTGGGGACTGAACCGATAGCAAGAATGCCTTATTGGATGTCGAACTTGGAGTTACAAGAGTTGAAAATGCATCTAAAGTTGTTTTTGGACCTAGGACTTATACGCCGAAGAGTGTCACCATGGGGTGCGCCTGTTATCTTCATACTAAAGAAGGATGGGTTGTGGAGACTCTGCATTGACTATCATAAATTGAACAAGGCAACGATCAAGAATTAATATCCATTGCCAAGAATTGATGATCTGTTTGATCAGATGAAAGGCATGATAGTTTTTTCAAAAATTGATTTGATATCAGGGTATCACTAGTTACAGATCAAGGAGGATGACATCCCTAAAACATCCTTTAATACATGGTTTGGACATTACGAGTTTACTATTTTACCATTTGGACTGACAAACGCCCCTAGGGTACTTATGAGTTTGATGAACGGGCTGTTTCGTGAATACTTGGATGAGTTAGTCCAAGTGTTCATTGAGGATATTTTGATTTACTCTCGGACATTGGAAGAGCATGACGATCACTTGCACTTGGTACTACAGTGTGTGTGAGAGAACAAATTGTATGGGAAATCATCTAAATGCTCATTTTATGAATCAAAGATCCACTACTTAGGGCATGTCATCTTCGATGAAGGTATTGTCATGGATCCAACAAAGGTAGAGGCTATTATGGAATGGCCCATGCCGACGAATGTCCCCGAAGTGCGTAGATTTTTGGGTTTAGAAGGATACTTTTGACGGTTCGTCGAGGGTTTTCCGAACATAGCAAATATGATTAGAGAATTGTAGAAGAAGAACAATAACTTTTTTTGGACCGAGAAATGTGTGGATTCATTTTGGAGGCTCAAGGAGTTGTTGACCACAACACCAATTCTAAGGTCCCTGACATGGACGTAGACTTCTTGGTATGCATTGACACATCCAAGGAAGGCTTAGGTAGAGTCTTGATGCAAGATGTTCAAGTGATCGCTTACATATTGAGGAAGTTGAGAAGACACGAGAAGAACTATGCGATGCACGATTTAGAATTGTTATCCATTGTTTATGCCTTGAGAGTTTGGAGACACTACCTTATTGGATGATAATTCAAACTAAAAATTGACCACTATGTACTACAACACATATCTACGCAAAGCGACTTGAACGCGCGACAACGAAATTGGTCGTAATTGCTTAGCGAGTATGATTTTGAGATTACTTATATAATGGGAATGGTGACCAGAGTGGTTGATGCGTTGAGTTGGAGACCGTGCATATTTTTAGTGATGCCTCTATAGATGAATCTGTGTGAAAAGATTCTAACTTTATAGCATAGTAATGACTGGTACAAAGAGGTCAAGGATTTTATTGGAAAAAACACAATGATGGTACCAATATTTGAAGTTTCTACATTGGGCGATGATGGATTAATGAGATTTAAAAATCGAATTTATGTACCACCGAACGATCAGTTGAGGAGTTTGATCCTAAACAAGGCTCACAGAGTAGTGTACATGGCTCACCCGGGAGTCACGAAGATGAGGGAAGACCTTAAACCCTTATTCTTATGGAAATGAATGAAGGTAGACATAGTCAACTATGTGGCAGGATGTCTAGAATGTCAGCAGGTGAAGGTTGAACATAAACATCCAACATGATTATTATATCCACACATGATTCTAGAATCGAAATGGGAGGTCATTTCAATGAATTTCATTGTTGGATTTACACTGACGACAAGGAGACATAACTCGATTTTAGTGGTAGTCGACATTCTAATGATGAGTTCTAATTTTATTCTTGTCTGTATGACGTCTCAGGCACCAGACATAGCTATAGTTTTCATCAGTGATATTGTGAGGATACATGGAGTTCCTAAGAGGATTATATCTGATTGAGGATCGGTGTTTACGGGATGATTTGGACTATTTTCCAAGAGGCCTTGGCAAACCAACTTAACTTTAGTACTTCATAACATCCAAAAACAGACTGACAAACCGAGAAAAAAAACCTAACCTTGGATTTTATGTTTCATATTTACATTATGGACAAACATAAGCATTGGGAAGAATTATTTCCACTAGTATATTTTTCATATAAGAACAATTGTCAAAGAACCATTAAGATGGTTCCTTTCGAGTTTCTTTATGGGCGACCATGTCGGACGCCTTGAGTTGGGATCAGCTTGAGGAAAGGGTCCTGGTGGGACCAGAAGTGATCCAAGAAATGGAAGATCAAATGAAAACAATAAGACAAAGGATTAAGGAAGCGTAGGATCGACATAAGAGTTATGTCGACGTGCATCGTGTCGATCATAGTTATGAAGTTGGAAATCAAGTCTTCTTGTGGGTGAAACCACATAATATTTCGATCAAGTTTGGAAAGGGTGATAAACACTCTCCTAGGTTTGTAGGACCTTTCGATATTGTGGAAAGGAAGGGGACTGTGGCCTACCGACTAGCCTTGCCTTATTCTTTGAGGCATATGCATGATGTTTTTCATGTATCTATTTGAGACTTTATATTAGTGATCCTATGCATGTTATTGGCACGAGTACCTTGCAGGTATCGGACAAGGGTGTGCTCACAGAAGAGCCAATCTGCATCCTGGACCATTGCTTTTGAAAACTACTACATCGAACAATAGATCAGATCAAGTTCCAGTGGGACAACTATAGTTCACATTCGGTGACCTAGGAGGATGCATATGATATGCGCCAACAGTTTCCATTTTTGTTTGGTAGATAGACTCATGATACTTTGATAGAATTTATTTTGGCACTTGTATACTATGAAACTTCGAGACAAAGTTTAAGCCAAGAGGTGGTGTATGTAACATATCGCTCTTACACACACTGAGCGAACTTATTCTTTGAGGACATTTGCGTTCAAGCGATCTAGGTTATTATACTATTGGTCATTTGATTATGATTATGAGATATTATGTATTGATGATATGTTATTTGGTTATATTACATAGACAAGTTCTATTGACTGGGTTCTCCTGAGTGTGCAGGAATTTGGACCTCAAGGATGTAGAGGCATCGATGAAACCCATTGGACTTCAGATCGAGTTAGGGTTTGGACTATTGGGTTGAATATTGTTGATGTGACATATGTACATATGATTAGATGTTATGATGCTTTATTATTATTGTTGACATGATTCATTGATGGATGCAGGCTGATGATAAGTTGCTGACTAGACTCACATATGGAGTAGAGGGGTCACGCAGGACAACCAGAGACTTTGAGGGAGAGGTGTGGTAGCAACCCTACCACATCCTACTAGCACTCTCTTCATGGATCAAACTATAGGTTAATGATTACCTAGTTCAAGAATACCAACAATGTCATGAGGGAAGACTATGAAAGTCTCTCGCGATGATTCTAATGGGCGCACAATAAGGAATGGTCCTTATTCCTTAGAGGGCCTTAGTCTCCCACAAGATCACCTCGTGGATTATTGATGCCAGGGGTTTGATGTCTACCAAGTCAGTCAAGAGTTGAATGGCACCCTTGGAACACGTAGTGCGCCCTAAAGGGAACATCGCGCAAGGAAAGCATAAAGAGGCGAGTGGCACCCTTCGAGCACGTAGTACATCCTGAAGGTCACATCGCGCAAGGAAAGAAGAAAGAGGTGAGTGGCACCCTTGGAGCACCTAGTGCGTCCTGAAGGGCACATAACAATTTTAACTAGTAAGTGAATCAACCAAGTCGGTCTTAAAATGAATGATGTGATATGTAAGATTTAAAAAACAATTTTCCCTAATAACAATGTCGCCCAACGTAGTGAAATTAAAATCTAGGTCTAAGTAGAACATGTCATCAAAATAATAATAATAATAATAAATAAACATGTAACAAGAAGGGGGGTAAGAAATACAAATTTATTTATTAATGTCAAAATTATAATGAAGGATTAAAATTTAAAAATGGAAATAGTTGTTTTTATCTATTTTTGTTAATTTTATTTTAGTTAAAAAGAAAAGAGGGTAAATGGTTGTTTCATCTACACTTCCTAAATTAATTTTTAATTAAAGAAGAAAAAGGGTAAATCGTTGTTTTATATACTCTTGCTAAATTGATTTTTAGTTAAAATGGAAAAAGAGAGAAACTTAAAATAAATAGGAAACTTAAAGAAAAAGGGAAAACCTAAAGAAAAGGGGAAAGGTAAAGAAAAAAATGAATGTCTAATTTAGTAAGGAATCTTGCCTTGGGAACTTGTTATTTATAAACTCAACTAGGAATTATGTAAGGCGTAATTCATTTAAGATTTGTAATGGAATATTGGGACACCAAGGAGCATTTTTAGGAATGCTTTTAGGTGGTTGAGGGAAATAGAAATAATTAATTAATTAATAAAATAAATTTTATAGTCCAACTAGGGGATCAGGCGACATGTGTATGGGGGAGGTTTTTCCTAATTAATTAAATGAAAAAGGAATTTAATGGGAATTTAGGAAACTAATTACTTGAAAACTCTATAAAAATGATGGAGGAGGTGTATGGATCTCTCTTCCTTTTGTGTAACTTTACACTGCTGAATTTTTATCTTGACTAAACTTCTCTTGTGGGATTTGGGATACCCAACTCGTGTGACAAGTGGTAGCTCGACCTTGCCAGACAAGTTGGGTGCTAACAATTTTCTTCTATTGTGTGTGTGGCCCCTTTTCCCCTCGGGGGGCTCAGGGGGGAGAAGAGTACCCCTAACATTGGCTGGGAGGTACTAGTGAGGTCACATCAGTCGGCACGCTGGAGCTGGGTGGAGTGCACTCAGGACAACGACTCAGAGTTTTCACAATTGGCTATGGTACACATGTGTTTATTTTTTAATGGTAGTTTAATATTGTTCTTGCGCTTTTAGTATTGTGCTTCTACTATGTTAAAGATTATTTTTTATTTAATCATTTTATGATCAATAAATTAAAGTCATACCAACCCTATGCTCATTCTATTTTTAATTGATCTCCCTTGGCGAACCCAAAATTTGATTGCAATGACTTCTCTGTGTTTGTTTTTATTGATTATTTCGAAGAAAAAATTGTTTTTTTATCTTTCGTCCCTTATCCCTTAAGTTATTATTCCCTCCCTGAGTAGTCGGCAAGGAGCTGAATCAACGGTCGTCACTCTAATGTTTAAACACCTATAGATTCAAATGCCCTCCTTTCCTGTGCATGGATAATAAGTGAAGGATAAATTTCACCCAGCTATCCAACCCTTACTTATCTTTGTGTTTTTCTCTTTGATTAATACCTAATCTTTGCGCCTTCTTGTGGATCGATATCTGTGCATTTTTTATTGATGCATTGTCGGATGATTAGTCCTTGAGCCTTCTTGTGATTGAGTATCTCTATGTTTTTGTTGATTCATCTACAATCGATTAGTCTCTACGTTTTTGTTAATTCATCTATGATCGATTAGTGTATGTTTTTGTTTGATTCATCTTTGATCGATTTCTTGGCATTTATCTTTGTGATTTCTTGGCATATTACCCAACACTTTATATATTGACTGTGACTTACATATATATATTGACTACGTTTTAATATATTGATTGCGATTTTAATATATGATGATTTCTATATCAATATGTAGTAACAACGAATTTAATATGTAGTAACAATAAATTTAATATGTAGTAATATCACGATTTGATATGTAGTAACAACGAATTTAATATATGTGTTCACTGTGAATTTACCCCTACACCGAATTTACTCCATGATTTATGGGAATTTTACCCATAGTTGCCCAACTATGTCAACATATTTATCGTTATAATTATTAATAGTTAATCAATATTTGTGTTCATAGACTTGTTAATACAACAAATCTTTTACCATGAATGTTTACACAACCATTTACCCAGATCCTTGACAACGATGTCGCCAATGTTTACACAACATTCATCCATGATTTTCTTGGCACATTACACAGCCTTCAACCACATTTTTTTCTTTCTTGGCAATTTACACATTATGAAACCACGATTTTGGGCATACTAACATCCTTTTTACACCACAAATTTTGGGTGAATTACCCAGTTTGATACAACGATTTTATATATTTATGGACAACATGTATTAGATTATGTATATTTTATGGACAACAATTTTATGTATTGGATTATATGGACAAATATTTTTATATTTTATGGACAACATGTATTCGATTATGTATATTTTATGGACAACAATTTTATATATTCGATTATATGGACAAATATTTTTATATTTTATGGACAACATAATTTCGATTTTATACATTGTATGACAATGATTTTAATTGAGTGGTATGCCAATGCTATCCTGTATTAAAAAAATAGTGATACAATACTTGTAATCGAAAGCAACAACATATTTCGACAACGATTTTAAATGAGTGGTATGACAACACTATCTTATATTAAAAGACGGCGTTACAATACTTTTAATTGAAAGCAATAACATATTTTGATAGATTGTGTGTCGTATATTTTGTAGACCCCAGGCGAATATTTAATAGACAATGATACTATTTAATAGACTACTAATTATTGTGGGACAACAATGCCATTGTCAGGCAACGGCCTTATTATTATATAGCAACTGGTTAGATAGTATATTAGTTATATAGCTTTGATAGACAACAAATCATTCTTACATAGCGATCTCAGTTTTTAAAAGATATGGTTCAATGATGGTCATGATCCTTACTACTTTTAGATTAATTATTTTTATATGTCAATGGTTTTTTATATATATGACTTTGACTTATGCAGACAATATATTAATTGTTATTTTTATAGCAATTGTTCATTTATCCTTCTTACATATAATTCTCTTGAACTTCTTCCACAAAGAATAAATGTTGCTATGGTAATAGATTAATGGCTTAATTGCTTGGGTAATAGATTACTTGATTAATTGCAATGATAATAGCTTAACAATTAATTGGTTACTATGCGCATTGTGTCATATGACGAATTGCAAATGATGGTTGGTCATAGTTGTTTCACCAAACATGTTTCCTTGTAGGAACCAATAAATCCTTCGATTAGTTGCGCAATTTAGTTTTGAGTGTCGTCACCTTACGTCTTGTCGATTTGTTGCTTGGGTGCTTGGTTATAGTCTTCGTGTATTATTAACAGATATTTTGGTCTTCTAGCATGAGGGATTTATCTTGGGTTAAACTTATAGATATGTTATGTTGCGCCATGGTTACTATCATGCCTATCGCCTTGTGACGACATCATTTTTTATGAGGGGATCATTACATGCCCTGATGGATAGATGTGAATGACAACCTGGTCAGAGTCTTGTGCTTCCCGATGCGGGAATTTGTTCATTGTAATTGATGTTGATACTAGGTTTTGTAATGCCTTAATGCGATTGGTTTTGTGCACCATAGAGGTCTCTAGTTACAAATCGTCAAGCCAATGTGTCAGTGTAGCGACCCCTTCGTTACGACAAGAAGCAATTTGTTTTTTTTTGTTTTTAATTTTTTTTTTAGGAGTTAAGACGCAAGAGAACGACAACACGGGGAGTACATAAGTCGATACCGTCTTCGACAACCACCCCATCCTTTATTAAGTCTAAAGGGTTGATTACAATATAAAAAGGGCAATAAGTAGGTCAACTACTTCTAACAACATGGATAGGTGATTGCAGGTGGCATAGCGCAAGCGAAACAAGAGAAGTGTCAGAAGCTTAGGCTGATCACCTCTCTTCCCATTGGTTAAGGTTTTGTCCGACCTTGTAATCCTTCTAGAATTATTATTAATTATTCCAACATTTACACAACTGAAATCCCTTTAATTTTAATGGCCCTCTAATAACCATATAGGAAAAGTTATCAATTAACCCACCTATTATTCATACACTAAATTTCTTTATTAGAGAATAGTCTATACAATTTATTCACATCTATGTATTACTCGTTAGTGGATTATTTAGATAATTACCTTGGATTTTGAGTTGTAACCCACCCACAAGACTCAAAAGTATTTTACGAGGTGGAAAGACCTAAATAATAATACAACACACTTAAATAGTTTCCAAGTAAATTTTAAAAGAATAGAAAACAATTTAGGTAAAACACATCTTAATTCTAAACCATAAATAATAGTTATGAATAAATGGCTACCCGAAAATCGAGATACCTTTGGAGAGAAATACTACCTTACACCCATCATTCAATGCAGCCATAATCGATTTGTACATTTAGTTAATGAAAGGAAAAGAAATTATAAATCTATTGTCATTTGCAACCCAATACCAATTAAATATGTAGTTACACATTAAGCAAAAATGATAGCAACTCTAAATAGATTATCAATAAATATTGGAACAATTATAAATTAACTAAACATGGCATTTAGGGATCTGTTACCCCCACGGACATTAAAGCACGGATAATTAATTTATTGTTGTCAATCCTGATAGGCTCAACGTTGTCCAAGGGCTGGGTAAATGGCGATGACTCGCAGCCAAAGGCAAATCGTTGACTAAGACAAGGGTAAGTTATTGTTGTAAAATAAAGGTATTGCTACTAAAGGGGGTAAAACTCAATGCTAAAGAATTTCATCAACCACAGTCACACCGTAAAAATTTGCTACTAGTCTACAATATTATTTGCTAATAGATTTTGAATGTCAGACATAGTCTACATCATTATCATTGTTATTATACAGTAAATCCACAGTCACACTAAATGCCTGATTTTGTTCTAAAGGTAATAAATTGGCAATTTTGCTCGACAACCAGGCACCGTTTAGCAGTATAGTTTTAATGCAAAATCGCAGGCATATTCGGGTAAATTGCTAGGAAACAACTGCATTCTCATGGAAGAATGGTTTCAAAGCAAATCACAGTCATCTAAATCATGGAAAATTCGGGGTCATTCCAGTAGCCAGGCAGTTAAGGATTAGAGAAATAAATGTGATCCAAAGGGTAGCAACACGGTCAATTTTTAACTAGTAGAAATGATGAACCAAGACATAACCGAAAGAGAATCACCTCCTTGTCATCATTTAATAAGCGAATTGTTGTATAAGTAAATGGTTTAAACCATGGGAAAACCAACCTCAACACAACCACAGATTTATATTTCAATGCAACACACAGAGCGCAAGGAATTAAATCGTGGTAACATCAAGGAATTATAATTCGTGTAACAGTTAAATCAAAAGTTGCTAATCATTTGGACATCACCAACTCCAGTATACCATTACCTTCCTTTAACATGAGTTCAAAATTTCATGACTATGGCAGAGGTTTCGATTTTAGTCAAGGGCAGCACTCCCTCCAACTTCCTCAACGAGTTTAAGTATCAAAGGTGTAATTAACATAGTCGTAGCTGAGGCAACAATGGCCATTCTGGCCACAGCTCAATCATTGATGTAATGTCCCCAAGGCCGAGCCCTATTGTAAATATTTTTTATGAAATGAATTGTAATTATGTTTTATAGGCTGGTGAGCCAAGTTAAAATAGGTTGGTGGGCTTATGTGATTATTAGGCCAGAGAGCCTAAGTGTTGAAGGCCAAGAGCCTGATTTTGTACATGTATCTATGCAGAACATTAATAAAATTATAAACACCGCTGCGTGTAGACCGACCACGATGAATGAGTGATGGGGGACTAAGATTCCACAGAGTGGGAAAGGGATTAGGGGCTGGAAGGTGGGAAGAGGGGCTAAGTGTTGAGCCTAGGGGCTTAAGTCCTTGGGAATAATATTTTAATATTATTCAAGAAAGACCATGTGAAATATATGTTTTATCCTAAGTTCTTTTGGAATGACAAGTGACTTCCAAATGGGAAGGAATGCATGCTGATGGAAAACATGCAGTTTCATGGGTGACAAGTGTCAACCCAAGCACATGTAGATAAAACCGTTGAGTTGAGCCGTGATGGGGGTTCCTCTTGCATTCTACCCGACCGTCTGAACGTGAACGGTCTGAACTCTGCAAGAATACCCTGGTGCAACCCTGAAAGCCGAAAAGCCTGTGTTGATTTCGGAGATAACCGGTACAACATTTGTCTGAATAGTTTGAGCCTATGCATGGAATATCTGTACACCTGGTGCAATCCCAAAACCAAAACCATGATTGCGGAGCCTGTTTGGGAAGCTCGTGTCTGTTTTCCCAGTTGGTTGTTATGGCCACGCATTGCGGGACTGCACGTGGCTTACTGGTCAGTGTAAGTCTATGTTGAGCCAATGTGTAACCTCTCTCCAGGTGAGGGAGGTGATTGTTGTTGGAAGAGGTAGGTTGTCAAGCCTGTGAGCAACTCTTTCCAGGTGAGAGAGTTTGTTGGAACTGGTTTCTTTCATAGAGTGTCCAGCACCAGCTTCGGGATCTGAGACTTCCTGATCCGGCATGTTGCTGAAACCCAAGGCAAGGGAGGTTAGTAGCCGAAGGACTATATAGGTGACAAAGAAGGTGTATACTCCTGGGGTGGATCAGGCATGTGGGGAATGAGAGTCTAGGAGTAGTGGGTATAAGATGGCATCCTGGGAAGAATCCTTCGAGTCATTCTGTGTTGTTTTCCCTGTAACCTCAGCCTAGCCTAGGATTCCTTACCTTGCGGTGGAGCTTAGTCGCAACTCAAGGGTGACCCACTGCTGAGATTGATGAGCAGCGTGGTCTACGGCCAAGAGGTTCGTGGAAGGCCTGCACGTGGTTGGTGGAATTACCACCAATTCAAAGATAAGTACCAGACGATGTTTTAATTATGTTTTGCATGTCTTTGTATTTATATTTATCATGTATTTTGCTGTGCATATGAATTAATGTTAATTCCATGGATTATTTATGTTAGCAGTAATTCTTGTGCCTACTCTAAGTTTAAATGTGTTTTCATTTGCTTAAATGCATGTCTTATATATATAATTAAGTATGATATTGTTGTTCCTCAAAGTAGCGCCTTCCCGACCAGTGGGTTGGATGACGGTCGGGGGAGCGTTACAGAATGGTATTAGAGCTAAGGTTTCGACATTGATCCTAGATTGGCCAATTGAGTGGTCTTTGGACTGAGGATTTGAGGAGAAATTGTGTCTGGAGGACCAATTTCGGACCTTTGAATGCTCCTGAGTGTCAAGGAGTTACTTAGCCATGTTACCAAGCTCAGGAGGTGTAGCGGTGTTATGAAACCATAGTTGGGGTGGCATCTGACCACAGGGAGAGAGGACTACACACCAGAAGTGTTGGAGCCATAGGATCTATTCGGGGAAAAGGAGAACCCTCGTGACCAATAGATCTGAAAAATGTGTGCAGGGTTTAAAAACCCTTTCTAGTTGCACAGGCATGTGGAAATCGCGATATGAAAAATCCTGAATTCGTTGGGACCGTCCATCAGGGAAAATGTGGCTGTCGGTCGGTGTTTCGGCACCCGAAAAACCCAAGGGAAAGAACCCTTGTTTTCTCAAGTCACGAAATAGCGAAACCCAAAATCCCGAAACGATCTACATCGTAGATCGTAAGTGACCATCGGATCAAGTGGAAGAATAGACTGTAATTTTGGGATTTCGGCAAATGGAAGTTCGGGAGGTGAAGTTGCACAAACTCTTGATGCTAGAAACCCCAAAACGCTGAAAGGATATGCGCAGTAGATCCAAGAAAAGTCTAACTGTTGGATTTTTTATTGGAATGGACGTGGACACATGGATGTGCACCATGTGCCAGTGAGTCGAGAAGACAGTTGAAAATGGTAGGACCTGATGACATCACCAAAGGTGATGTGGACCCTCCTGAATGTGCCACACACCACCGTGGTTAAGGGTGATAGCCATACTATGGGCCCGAAGAGTAAAGTAAATTGGTATTTTGAAATTCGGGAGTTGGAGTGACAAGGGGATTGGGAGTCACTGCATCATGAACTCCCAGGTACCGAAGACCCGAAACCTGAAAGCAAGTTTGAGAGCCTCGTGGACCAAAACCCCGAAGCCAGAAATACCGAAGTCCCGAAATTTGCAGAGCCGTCAGAGCTCAGAAAACTTTGTGAAGTCAAAACGTTTTCTCACTCACGTTGCTTTATGAATATTGTGATTTTGTTAAGGGTTTCAGGATTGACAAACTTCGGTTGAATGCACGTTGTGTGTGCAGAGTTCAACGAGTGTTAGGACAGCCAAAAACCGATGCCGAGTATGGAATTGGAAGAGGTACAGATTGCTTCTGAAACAGAGGATGAAAGGGTAGGAAGGAATGTCAACCTGGGAGTCGAAGGATCGAACTCCAATGGGCATGGAAGAGAATTGGATAATAAAGGGAATATAATGAAAATCATTGAAGGATTGTAGAAGGATGCCCAGGCTCGCCGAGCTGATAGCCGAAATCTTGTGAAGGTTAGGGATCAACAAGGTGAATTCAACTTAAAGATGTTGAAGAGCCTGGAAAGAATAGAAAGGAAATTGGAGAAGGGGAGTGACTCAAACAAGACAAAGAGTCGGAGGACCCCTGAGAGGAAAAGAAGATCAAGAAGTGTCAGGACCCCTGAGAGAAAAACAAGATCGAAGATTGGTAGAAGACATCATCGTCGCTCCCCAAAGTATTTTGGTAAGGAAGCAAATAGTAGTTCAAGCCCATATCCTACCAAAGAGCATAGGAGATATGGGATGGATGAATTGAAAGGGGAGATGAATAAGATTAAGCCTCCTACATCTGATGGAGAACATAAAAAGGAGGAAGATGTCGAAACATGGTTGCTTGGCATGAACAAATATTTCCAACTATAGAATTATTCCTCTCATGCAGAAGGAAGAATTGCGATGTATCAACTAAAAGGAAAAGCATCCATGTGGTGGGATCAGTTTGTGCAGGTGCAACACATTAGAG